>PVJL010009057.1:0-60578 GCA_004026885.1 Lyroderma lyra | reverse complement strand
AACAAATAACCCATGGACACAATCAATAGTTTAATGTTTATTTGGGGACGAGTGGGTTAGGGAGGGGAGAAAGGGGAGGGGGTGGGAGAGGAGGGGGGGGAAGCTAAATATAAGGTGATGGAAAGAGAAGTCACATTAGGTGGTGAACTTATTATACATCAAGTTGACAATGCACTGTAGAATTGTATGCCTGAAACCTGTGTAATCCTTGCTAACAGATGTCACCCCAATAAGTCTAACAATAAAAATTAATTAAAAAAAAAAAAGATATAACGTACTGAGTGGTCTGTACAGTGCTGTCAACATTAGCGCATGGTGGCAAGTTTGCAAACGTTATGGTCAGATTTGGGGGATGATGGCAGCTCTGATGGCCATTTCAGAAAAAGAGTTTCAGAATTGCTTTGAAGTGTAGACTAGGCCCTGGCGTTGGTGCATAGCCACCCAAGGGGAGTACTTCAAAGGTGACCACAGTGATATTCAGCAATGAGGTATGTAGCACTTTTTCTAGGATAAGTTCATGAAGTTATTTGTCCGACCATATATCTATCTATCTGTCTATCTATATATAATATATTATATTTTTTAAAAGGCAAACCAAAAACTGAAATATGAAATTAAATAATGCTAATCTCACATATTTTCTATGAGCTGATATAATCAGTAGTTTTACCTCATCATAAATGCATAAAATTACATTATTTCAAAAAACTAGTATATCGCCATAGGATCCTAAAAGCATAACTAATAAAATAAAAGATAATTTGAAAACAATATAGATCTTTCACCATGAACAATGTTTAAGTATTTTTTGCATCCTTTCTGTTTTCATCATACTAAAGCTCCATAATTACAATTTTTAAATATAGCAATAACAGGGTGAACACAGATAATGATATTAGGTTTCTTCTCAATGCAGAGGAAACCAAATATAATAAGAAAATAAGGTATGCTATGGTTTCAAACTGTTCTTCGGCAATTGTTCCAACTTTTCCTCTTAACACTCGTGTGTACTCCTTAAGTTTTGAGGAGAGGTCATTGTTGAAATGTCATTGAATTTTCATTAGAAAACGAAAAAGGAATAACTTGATTTCTATTTCTCAGTCCTGTTACACTGATTCCTATTATCAGTACAAACAAAAGGGTATGAGGAAGTTGGAGCTTCTAAACCAACTATGTAAGTCAGTACGAGCCCTTTGGTGACCCACTAAGCTCAGATCTCCTATTTCCAAATCTTTTGAGGATAATACTTGAAAAGGTTTTCCTTTATACATTAACATTTAAAAAAAAGCCATGGGTCATTGATCTCTGTCACAAAAAGGCCCTCTGCTTCTCCCTACTCAGTGCCATGAGAACAGTGTGTACCATCAGAGGGTAATACCTAACGCATGCATTACCATTTAGTAACGTGCTTTACTGCTCTGCCCTTTTCTCACATGGGACGGCAACTGAGGGCAATGGCCGGCCGGTCTCTCTCAGGCCCGCCACAGGCGCCTCCAGCACTAGGAAACGCTAACGCACTTGAAGAAGCAACAGCCACATGGAATCATCCACCTAAAGAGATTACAAAATGCTCCTGAATCATATTCCCTGCCCAACCCGACCCTGTGGAAATACAGAGAACAAGCACAGGCTATTTACTCACCACTTACTATACACCAAGGGAGTCAGCCACAGTCAGTGGTGTTTCGGCAGAGACTCAAGGCAGGCCAAGGAGTCAGAGAGCTTCACAGTGAAAAAAAGAGGGAAGGCTTCAGGTCTGCCCTGATTGGAGTGCTGTGGGCATGGGAAAGCTGGGGGCAGGTTGACTAGAAATGAGACACCCTAGCTGACTGGTGAGGGGAGCATGTTTTGGATTGCTCTAATTGGTCCTAGTTGAAAGTGGGGAATGGGAATTAGGTTAGTTGTCAGTCCTCAATCAAGACCTGGTTGTTCGTGGCTGATTGTTACATGAGCATATTGCTGCTAAAATATATTGCAGTAAGTGGGATTTAAATACTGATATGTGTATGACACAATGACACATTTACATTTATTTAGAATAAAAGTTGTCTAGCTCATGGACAGTTACTAGAGACAGCCATCTAAATTTCAAAAGTCTAACTTAGAGCAGGCAGGCTATCTGGGCCATTTATTGTAGATAAGCAGGCATAACCTGAGCAGGTTTCTGCAGGTGATGGGTCAAAGCTCTATTTTTATATATGATCTGGCACATTGTCAGTTTATATATTCAGTCTCTCAGTCCTAAACGAAACCAGAGCAGGTGCAGTGAGCATTAGCATAGCAAGTCTAATTTGAATCTGATAAAGTCTCTCCAAAGGCAAGTTGCCTTATTCTCTGTTCAGATGTCTATCAATGTTTATCATTCGAGAATGATGATGTACACACAGGTCTCTTTCCCTGACTGGTGTGAGCTATTCCAGGTAGAAACCATTGTTCATGTTGCTTCATGTCAAACTTGCAAACTAATACACCCAAATACCGGAAAATTTGAATCCAAATTTACACCCAGCTAAATTTAAAAGTGTTACACATTTTATGTTTTCTTATAAGAGAAAGCACATCTTATTTACAGAGATAACATTTTCCTGGAAGTAAACCCAGTAGAATGTCTGAGGAATAGATAATTAAAAGATAATTTGCTAGATTGACATAATCATTCCTCTAGAATTCTGAGACCCACTGCCTACAGGGTTTTAAAATGTGCTGCTACAGTTTGACCCAGAGCACAAAGTAGATAAGGAAAATGGGGTGCATTAAGCTGGACATAAAAGTAGAAGAGAAATGAAGTTGAAAGAGGGCTTTATATGCATTAGCTCCAAACTAACCTTTCTTTCCAAGGTTACCAGACGATCTATGAATTATCCTGGTTAATACAAGTGTTTAAGGAAAAGAATTAGATTTGTGCTAAACTTCTCAGGTTAATGCAAAAGTAAGAATGTTAGAGTAAGTGTGTGGCAAAAGCTCCACTTTATAGGAGAGCTCATTCTTGCAGGAGTCATGATTTGGCTCACAGTATTATTGAAATCACAAGCCTTTGCTTAATATTTGGCACTCCTGAACTATATATAATGTTCTTTTTTTTTTTGCTTTTTGGTATGTGGGTAGCTCCCTGACTGGGAATCGAACCCAGGCCGCAGCACTGACAGCGCCGAAGCCTTAAGCCACTACATCATCAGGGAACTCCCTACAATGTTCTTAAAATTTCTTAAGTGGTAGGCAAACTTCCATGCAATGGTCCATTTCCAGTGTTTCAATGGGAAAATCCATCCTAGTCTAGAGCAACTGTATTTTGCTACATCAGGCATCTTTCTGTCTTGATATCCTAACCTCAATTCTCTTGGGCCTGAGCCTGAAACTTAATTGTAGCTCATTGGTATTTACCTCCAAATATATACTTTGTTCAAACGTAATGAAATTAAAGGCTCTACCAATGAGTATTTGCATGGTTTAGATATTTTCCCCCTGAATACAGATTCTAGAAAACACATCCCTTACAAGGAACTCAGCACAATATTTTCCAAGGTTTCTAAACAGTCATAGCTGTGAATCTCTTGCAGTATTTAGATCACATGGACACATGAGAGCAAATAATACTAGAAATATCTTAGCTACTTAGTAGGTGTTGTTTATTACTGTAATTGAACTTTTAAAAAGAGTAACAAGAAAGTTTTGGAATTTTCTTCCCTAAAGATTTTTAAAATATAGATCTGAAACTCACCCAGTTAATACCAGGGTGACAAACAGATTGCTGCTAAAATACAATCCAGTAAGTGGGTGTTAAATACTGATATGTATATGACACAATAACACATTTACATTTATTTAGAGTCAAACTTCTAAATATCCTCTACAATTTCTACAATTTTAAGTCATTTTCCAAGTATTTACTAAGTACTGCCTCTGGGCTAGGTACCAAGTGATGAAGACACACTGATTAGTAAATACCATCCCTGCCCTCAGGACTTCACTGTCTAGTGAGAAATTAAGCTGGACAAACAAACAGTTTTAATACTATGTGATAAACACTACATGAGAAATTGATCTTGATGTTCTTAGGCATCTCAAATGAGAAAGCAATTAATTCTCCTGCAAAGGACCAGAGAAGGCTGACATTAGTCCCAGCACCATCATCATACTGGTTGTTTACAGCTAGAGTCCATTTTAATTGATCAAGGCCATAGTATTCCTGAATGTAGAGTAGGGAGGCAAAGTAAGAAAGGCATACCAGGGCACAGAATGAAAAGAAAAAATAGGGATACACTTCCTGAATTTACCTATCAGTTTGTACCACCAATGACATATCCAGTTACACCTGGTTTTGATTTCCACTGTCAACTCAAATCACTTTTGGAAAAACAAAAATAAAAACACACTTGTATTTCTGCATGATGCAGAAATATTTCTCTTTTTTATCACAAAAGTCAGTTAAACCCAATCCAGGAACTGGAATTATTTTCTAGTCTTCCCAAGACTAGAATTTTACTGTTGGGATTCCAGTAAAATTCCATTTGCCAAAACTAATAAGGTGCTTAATAATTATCTATAATAAAGTAATTGTAATTATTAATTAAAATAATTGCAATTATTTTTAATTGAATGCAGGCTTCATGAAGAAAAAAGAAGTCATTCCAAATAGACCAAAAGAAGCCATCTTGAGAGTTAACGGGTTACCGCACTAGAGAGGTATCTGTCCCTGCATAGACACTAAGTGTTGGGCGAAATGTGGATCACATGTGTACTTTAAGGAACAAAACGAATTCTCTTTTTCAGAAGAAATGCACAGTATTAAGTCAAATTTCAATATTTTTCACCCTCCACTATCTGCCATACAAGGAGTATGGTATTTTATACCCACAGGCTGGGTGCAATTGATTTACTTTCATTGGAATCATTCATCTATCAGAGCTGAAACCATAAATGTCAAAGCAACCATAATATATTTGCACCAATAAAGTCATCGGTTTTACTTTCATACCACATAGAGAGAGAGAGGACTTACCTACCTTCATGAGCATTAATATAAAAATAACATTAAAGGAAAATACTTGGGAGTATTTGGGGTGAGTGGTATATATGGATAGGTAGAGTAGGGTAAAACAAGGCAAGTACGTAATAATTGGGGCCCTAAGATGAGTGAGTATAGGAAGAGAAAGTGCCACTGAATATAAAATGGCTCTTTTCAAAGCTTAAATTCTTTGATTCCCATACAACACTCATTGCCCTAGTATCCCAATTTGTCATCATTTTCTCTCCATTGTACAATTCATAGATGCATGCAACTTATTAGCAAACTATTTACCCAACTTTTTCAAAAGCTACTATCTAAGTAATATCATTTCCTTACAACTGAGACAGCATTAAGTTCTCTAAATCCAGTGAAGTCTATGGCAGTTTAGAAACAGCCTCCAGAATAAACAGTGACATAGGCAATGCTACCTTTGGTGGCCTTAGATGCTACCACTGGGGGAAGATGGTAGTCTTTGCCTTCTTTAAGGAGTCTTTATCCCCTTACTTCAGTTTCAGCTCTCTTTCTTCACTCTATCAATGGCTAATCTCAGGAAAGGAACTTCTGATGGACTTATTCAGACTAATACACCCATTCCTTAAAAAACATAATGCAATCTTCACAGGGGGCCAAGCTTTAAGCTAAAATAAAGAGTTTCTAATTATGAAATTCCTGGCATCCACAAATAGGCATGGGACTGAGGAGGGGCTGTTCTGTGGATAGAAGGCTTAAGATTCAATATCAAACTACATCCCATTTTGGCAAATTTATAGGCCCTTTAAAGTCTTCACGCATAGTGGATATTGATCAGATATACTTTGAAAGAAGGAAGACTTTGACTCAAAGATTAACAGTTAGGTGCTATTTCTCAGTAGACAGAAAATAAAAGAGGTCTTCAGAAGAGCATCACAAGTATCACTGTATTGGCCACTGCTCAATCCATGTTCCTGATACACAAATCAAGAAGCAGCCAGGTGGCAGTCTGGACATCCAGGTAAACTGTGCTGACACTCCTGGCTTCTCTGCTGTCATCCAATGCCCACAATATCAACTAAATCCCCAGAGCACCACTGCTCCAGACTAGATCTCTCTTGATTCTACAGATTCACAAAGTCACTTGAAAGGAAAACAGTGCATTTTCAAACAAGACAAAGGCTATCTTGTCATGCAGACCTTTTTATAAGGCTGATTTAGGGGGAAACTTTGCATTTGCCTAGGCTCCTTGTGCCTTTGGAGATTTACTGAGAAGCTTGTAGGTATCAAAATCAATCTCCAGCACCAGATAACCTTTGTTTCATAAACTTAGAGGAATCCATTATAACCTGCTGTGTTGAACAGAAAATCGATGTACTATTGTTTAGTATAAGAAACTGAGATATCTCATCCAGGAGACAGGCAAGTTGATGTCCAGATAACATAAACCATTCATCTGCAGGAAGGCAATGTTGATTCCAGCACTAGGGCTCTGTAGGTCTATCTTAACTCCATCTAAGGGAAGAATGTGTCTTCTATTCTTTTGCCTATTTGTTCAAGAAATATTTAATAACCATGTACTTTGAACCAGTAGTGTCTAGGATGAGGATACATAGATGAACAAATACATTTCTTGTCTTCAAATTTAGAGGGCTATAAAGCAGGTAAAAAGCAACATTGTTTTTTCCTGACAAATGAAATAAAATCTCTTCAGAGACGATGGTCCTGGAATAAAATCTTGAAAGTAAAATGGAAGTTCACCAGGCACAGCCGAGAATGAGGAAAGGATATTACAAGCAGAATGACCATCAGGCTCAAAGGCACAGAGGTACGGAAAAGTAATGGTCAACTCCCTATACAAAATCAGAGAGTTCACCCATTTCCTGACTGCAATTTGTGAACCCAGCTTTAGCAATTCCTAAAGCTAGAAAGATTTTAACCAGAAAGTTTAATCAAATTGTTTTGAAAAAAATCATGCTGACATCAATGAGCAGAACAGACTAGAAAGGTGAATTAGTAGAGTCAGGAGGAGACAGAGCTGTCACAATTTTCCAGAAAGCACTACTTTCTGATTCCTAATAACTGAAAGACAGAAAATTATCACAATTTTCCAGAAAATATGACACAGGGTCTTAATTGTGT
Organism: Lyroderma lyra; assembly: GCA_004026885.1. NCBI lineage: Eukaryota > Metazoa > Chordata > Mammalia > Chiroptera > Megadermatidae > Lyroderma > Lyroderma lyra. The sequence continues at coordinate 53,458 of PVJL010009057.1, read as the reverse complement.
TGGCCAGCTGCAAAATAGTTACATGGATTTATATAAGCTCTGGCCTGACCTGGATAATTTCAGAAGCAAATTTCAAACGTCTAATTGGTAACAGTTACAGAAAGAGCTGAGGTCAAAAACAGAAAAAAATGCATGAATTAATAGAAAATTTCAGAATCCTTCTCTTCAAGAGGGTGGCCACCCAGCAACGGAGCAATCATGCCCCTGTTCATCACTCACATTAATGAGACAAAACGCAAATTCATTCTTTCCACACAAAGCTTGCGCCAAGAGCTGGATTCTAAAATTTTGCAGGGAATGTGAAATAGCAGTAATATTCCTTGAGATGAAGTATTTTTATCCTACTAACTCTTGTATCAATAATTTCTCCATGTAAGTTAACTTAAGGGAAAAATTTATTACTCATTATAGGGGGAAAAGAAACAATGCTTGTCTTTCGAGAGTTTACATTCAAGTCTGACAAGAAATGCATGCCATACTTATTTCCTCTTTTGTTTTGAATTGCTGAGCAAATTAAATGCCAGGAAAGAGGGAGGGCAGGCAAAAATCGGGGAACAGATCTTCGCTGCTGAATCTCCTAGTCAAGGGACTATGACTTGGAATGATGGATGGAAGATGATCCAAATGACATATACAAAATATTTTCCCACAAGGAGAGGGAAGCTTTGAACCCAGAAAGAGGCTAGAGTTGTGTGAGAGGTACAGTTGGTCTCACAGAATTAATATTTTAAGCTAATTTCAAATGGCGGCCCTCGGTGTAGCCAAATCTATGTCATGGCAGTGGCACATGACAGTATCATCTTCGTTATAAGTTACTAAATAATTGGTCCCAAGGCACCTGGTTCGAACTAGAACCTAGATCCTTTGGATTGTCCCCAAGTCCAGTGCTTTTTTTTTTCTGCACCATAAAACATGATTTTTAGTGCAATTTGACTTTATAGTTTAAGATGTCTTAAGAAATTAAATTATGCTCTACAAGTATAATTCATGTGCCTCTAAAATTTCTTTTCCTTGAGGGCTCCAGAACCAAAAGAGACTTTTGATAAACTCTTCTATCTCACACTCATCACTTCTATCCTCCCCCTAGATGCAGACCAGGAACCTTTGATTTTGAGGACTTTCTGCCACATCACCAGAAAGATCCTTAGCCTAGCTGCACTGATCTGCACCAATCACTCCTAAGCCAACCTAGACATTAAAGGGGAATAAAATGCTCAACATGTTTCTGCTCAGCAAAGGGTAGGGGACTGCCTGTGTGACAAGTGTTACCTTTGGACATATAAGACTATGCATCTGTCAAAACTGGGAAGAAAAGTCACATTAGGTGGTGAACTGATTATACAACAAGGTGACAATGCACTGTAGAATTGTATGCCTGTAACCTATGTAATCCTTGCTAACAGATGTCACCCCAATAAGTCTAACAATAAAAATGAATTTAAAAAAAAAAAACAACTGAGATGATGTTCACCAGGTAGCCTTTTCAATAGTTTTGAAATGCAAATGTCACAATCAGGAACAAGCTCTTGCCAATAAATATCTCTGATAAGAAGAAGACCCCAATAGCATCATGGCTTTTTCCCCAGCTTGGGAATCGGCATAAGCTATTTCCTTGGTCCAAACTCCTCTCAACAGCTTCACCAGGTTAATTATCACTGTTCCTTTAGGACCTGGCTTTAATCCTACTTCTTCCTGAAGGAAATCTTTGCCATCTCCCCCAAGCTAGAGCTAAGTCACCCTATTATGTGCTCCCACAGTGTTTTCCCCTAAATTATAATGACCTGATTACTTACTTACATCCATCAGTAGATTATAAGAGCTGGACAGCCTGATTAGCCCCATTACCTGGTATATAGAAAGCACTCAAACACGAACTAAATTGAATGAATGACTCCATTAATCATGCTTGCAGGCCTGAGATACCTTACAAATGAATCACACTGCTAAAATACTTCTACTCCATGTAAAATGTATCTATTCAAAGAACAACTATAAACAATGAAAATTTACTTATATAATATGCATAATCCTAACTTTTTTCTGTCTCTAATGTGTCTCCCAAAATATAAAATTAAAATAGTTGTTCAAGAAATTATCTATAATCATACTGAAACATTCTGAAAAGTTTTATCTTGTTCTCTAACTTCTGAAAAAATTTACCAGACTATTAAGTAAGCTCTTACAAAATGTGAACTAAATAAATAACTTCCTCAAGAAATAGAAAATTATAGTAAAAAGAATTAAGGAAAAAATGCTTCTACTATTGCAGAGTTTGCTATTATAGATTTTCAAGCAAAAACGGTGCTTACAAATAACATTAATAAGCCTCCTCTTCATTCACTGATAGGTATAGTCTCTATAACAATCATCATGAATCACAGGAGTGACTCAGCGCTGGGACCCTCAGCAACTGGGGAATCCAGAGCAAAATTCAGAACCACTCTTCATGTCTCTAGAAATTCAACTCTCCAACCCCAACTTGCTTAACACAAGAACTATAACTGGGTTAGAGGTGGCAAAATCTATGTGTCAAGTGAGTCATTTTCTACCATAGAATTTTTTTCAGTTACAGACAAAAAAAAAAATTGCGCATTATCAAATTATGCCACTTCATATGACATACATGACACATTCGCCATATCCAATCTCACAGCTACCTCATGCCACTTACAGCATGCACTTAGCAACTTAATGTCAAAGCCTAGCCTCCTTTTCACTCTTTGGGGCTCCTTGTCTCCAGGAAAATTTCCACATAGTATTTCTAAAGAAAGCTTATTTCTATGCACAGGGGAAGGCTGTCCTAGGAGAACCAGGTCTTGGCCCCTGGTTCCTGCTTAGCTGCAGAGACAGTCTAAGAGAAAGCACCAGGCAGAGATCTCATAACTACGAGCCCTGAGATTTGCATCTGTGCCCGCTCTGCATTTGCCACAGGTTTACATGGGACACTAAAAACATTTCAAGAGTTCTCAGTACTTTAGGTTTCACTGGGTTTTCTGGGATTATGAAAAGAACAAGATCCCAAACTGAAGTAAGGGGCTAGGAAACAGGTAAGAAGACAGAAAGAAAGAAAACAGATTATTCAGTCTTGAAAACAGACAGCTGAAAGCAGAGCAGGATCAGCTCTATACTGTCTAAATACTTACTATGTTAAACATGTTATAATTCTTCAGGAAGCAAACCACAAATGGGAAATAGTTCATCTCACTGAATCATCCCAAGCAACTTACACAGCAGGAATTAAGTGTCTCTGTTTTACAGAGGAGGAATCAATTCTCAGAGAGTTTAAATCACAAAACTAGTCTCAGTTTCTTTACTTACTTATTATGTGATCTTGGGCAACGTATCATATAAAATCTCAAGGCAGTTTCCTTAGCCATAAAATGAAAACAATTATCTATACCATAGAACTGTTGTAAGGATTTAATGCAAAGTGCATGCAGATCCCTTAGTGACTGATATAGTCAGTAACTAGTAAATGTAAGTAGCACAAGTAATGGTTACCTATACTAAAAACAGTGACAACGTGATAATGGTAGTAGTGATAACAAATACAACAATATTACTATAAAATGGCAGAGCTAGAATTCAAATATAGGTCTTTCTGATTTTAAAGCCTTTGGTCTTAATTATTACATCTGTAATACAGTATTTACCTAATAAGAATCAAGCTAAACAAATGGATAGATGAAGGGAAGGAAGTGAGGAAGGAGGTGAAAGAAGGAATAGTAAATAAATAGTTGATACTGATATACATAAATATGTGTATTATATTATATATAATTTTTGCAGAAATTTTCTTTATCTCAAGAAATAATATGTACATATTGCATTCATTCTTTAGATCAAAGGTTTTATGAAACATATTGCTTTCCTCAGTATTGTACCTGTAGCCCCAAGCACAGAATGTGACATAGAGAAGGTACTCAATAAATAATCTGTTGACAGAGTTTCCTCTCAAAGGAGATTTTGATAACAGAGGTACAGCTATTCAAGCCTCCAAGGTCTCTGAACTGGACAGGAGGCCTCCTCTTTCTGGACATGCTGCGTTGCTGATCTGGCTAAAGATGGCCTTCTGGGCCATGCTGGGAAGTCAGTACCATAGCCAGCCCCAAACTTAGGTCTCTTCAAATTTATGTATGCAAAATAAGGCCTTCAAGTTACAAGGGAGCTATGAAGCAGTCACCCTGGCTGTCAGTAAGGAGGCACTATTTAGGCTAAGAATGAAAAATTCAGAAGTTCTACTGGATGTAGGAATGAAAGATTTTGCTGGATATAGGAAAATAGTTTAGACTATCTCACCATGATAGATACACATATTTGATTCACAAAGCTTTTACAATTTCCTTCTGGACTATGATTAAAAGAAAAATCTATTATAAAAATGAAAGGTATTTAATATCACAATTTAATTTCCTCTTCTCCTTGAGAAAAACACCAAGAACAAAAAACAAAGTAACTGAGGATTTTTAAAACTTTTCAGTCAATAAAGGAAGGTTATTAAAGAAGCAGAGAGATTTTTAAGTTTTTCCACAGGGAGTTAAAGGGTACTACTATGATTTCAACTTATGTGTTAAAAGACTTTTAAATTGATAGATTTAATCGTGTTTGAAATTAAAACGAGGTGTTATTTTAAAAGGCTGAATTTACTTTAGTCCAATTCAAGCATTTTAATATATGCCCACAGCCAACTGTTTATCAGAGTTGGCATTTTTAAAATAACAAGGGATGATGCTAATACCTTTTTCCTAAAAGGTTTGTAATTTATGTAGCAGGAACAACTTAATGTGCTGGTGATTTGTCCTCCTGCATCTGTAATTGATGACAAAGCACTAATTTTTACACATCAAAGAAATTAAACCTACCCTTCCTTGACCTTTACTGTACCTGAAGTGGTTGAGAAAAAACAAATTACACTGCAGTAAAGTCTCGTATTTCCTTTCCACATTAAATTTCATTCAATGGTTGCCTAAAAATTGCTAATCAGTGAATAAAGTTGTGTTTTTAGAAAATACAGTTCCCACTTGATGGGGACAAAAACAGCTTAAAAGTGGTCATTTACCCATATACAATTAAGTTTGCCAGTTTGCCACCATGAACTTAGGTTGGCAGCACTGTACAAACAACTGGCTAACTTTTCATAAACTTGGTACATCTGTGTCTCACAGCTGTGTTTGTGTCAATGTGCGGTGATGTCTTGCTGAGTGGCATTCATTATTGTTGTTGCGTGTTTTTGTGTGCTGTCACAAGAGTATCGAAGCTTGAATTAGAGCAACAACCAAACATCAAATTTCTTGCTCAACTTGGGAAGAGTGAAAGTGAAATCACGGATATGTTAGTCCAAGTTTATGGGGATAATGCCATGAAGGAAACAGCAGTGTACAAATGGACTAAACATTTTTCTGAGAAAAGAGCATCACTAATGAAGAGAGGTCAGGGTAACCAGTAATAAGCAGAACTGACGAAAACATTGCAAAAATTCATCAAATTGTGTGTCAAAATCTTTGGCTGATTGTGAGAAGCATAGCAGACCAAGTAAACATCCATAGAGCAACAGTTAGGAAAGTCTAAACTGAAAATCTGGGCATGAGAAAGGTGTATGTAAAAATGGTCCTGAAGGAGCTCACTGATGAACAAAAGCAAAGGAGACTCGAAGTTTGCCAAGACCTTTTTGAGAGGCAAGACGATGTTTTGGGCCATGTTATCACTGGTGATGAAACATGGGTGTGCCAATATGGTCCAGAAACAAAGAATGAAAGTGCACAATGGAATTAGCCAATTCTCCACAATCAAAAAAGTCCATCAGTCCAAATCAAGAGTCGAAACAATGTAGCTAACTGTTTTTGATATGAGAGGAAATGTTCATTAAGAATTTGTACCAACTGGACAAACAGTCAACCAAGTTTACTATTTGGAAGTACTGAAAAGGCTGCGTGAAAAAGTTCGATGAAAATGACCTGAACTTTTCACCAAAAACTCATGGCTCTTGCATGACAATGCACCAGCTTACACGGCACTGTCTGTGAGGGAGTTTGTAGCCAGTACACAAATAACTGTATTGGAGCACCCTCCCTCCTCACCGAATCTGGCCCCCAGTGAGGTTTTTCTTTACCCCAAGATAAAGGAAATATTGAAAAGAAGACATTTTTATAACATTCAAGACATGATAATACGATGACAGCTCTAACAGCCATTCCAGAAAGAGTTCCAAAATTGCTTTGAAGGGTGGACTAGGTCCTGGCTTTGGTGCACAGCGTTCCATGAGGAGTACTTTGAAGGTAAGCGTAGTGATCTTCAGCAATGAGGTATGTAGCACTTTTTCTAGGATGAGTTTGAAAACTTAAGTGTCAGACCTCGTATCACTAAATTAATCTTTCTATGTAGAATTGTATGCCTGAAACCTATGTAATCCTTGCTAACAGATGTCACCCCAATAAGTCTCACAATAAAAATAAATTTAATAAATAAATAAATCTTTCTAAAATTAAACAAGGTGGCCTCCTTCTCAGGAAGTTTATCCAGGGCAAAACAGAAAATTCAAGATATAATTCTTGAGGTTCCATAGTACTAGATCATGGACGTCCAACCTGCAGCCCAGGACAGCTTTGAATGCAGCCCAATACAGATTCTTAAAATATTGTAAGATTTTTTTGTGACTTTTTTTCTAGTTCATCAGCTATCAGTAGTGTTAGTGTATTTTATGTGTGGCCCAAGACAATTCTTCCAATGTGGCCCAGGGAAGCCAAAAGGTTGGACACCACTGGACTAGATTATCCTGAAGTAAGTATTTCCTGAGCACCTCTGAATGCCCGGCACTATTCTGGCAGTAAGTATACGTAAGTGCATACTTTAGATAAAAGTCCTGGACCATGTGAGGCTTACAGTCTATTATAGGAAGACATACAAATGTGTGTAGGAGAGAGAGAGAGACAGAGAGAGATTCAGATGGTGATAGAGAAAAAAGAAAAGGTGATAAAAAGTTGAGGAAGAGGGAGTGATTTGAGCAAAAACCTAACAGAAGTGAGAGTAAATTGTGCAGGTATTTGTAGGAAGAATGTTTCAGGAAGAGAAGCAAGAGCAACTACAAATACCCTGAGATGGAGAAAGTGCTTGGGAGGCTCAAAAAATAGCAATGACACAAGCAAGCTTAGTTGAGGCAGGGAATGAAAGAGACTAGGAGGTGAAGTCAGATGTGAAAAGAATTTTCTGGTAGCTAACCCATCAAGTAGCCTGTTTACATCCCTTTAAATCCACAATAAAGTCTGTGAAGTCTCTGTCCATCTCCTGAAGCTTCCACTCAGTGGAACCCTGTCTACGCACCCTCTTGAATGACAGAGGAACTGAATCTAGCTTCCTGAGACAAATCAAACAAGCAAAGTCCAAGACTGTTTATCTCTTCCTATGGTTCTCCAAGAAAATGTCTTTGTTTCCTTCAACCTTCCCCTCAAATACCAGTCCACTCACTGTCCTGACACTTCCCTGTATAAATTCCAAAGTTGAGTGGGGCATTCAGAACTTCATGCAGCATGGATTTTCCCATGCAAGTAACATTTATAGACTGTATAAATATGAAGTAAACAGAACAAAGCAGGACCTCCCCTCAACGTAGACCAATGGTTCTCAAACTTATCTACAGATCAGAATCACCTGGGGATGAGAGTGATGGTGAGGGCAGGAGGGACAATTAAAAATCACAGTGCCAAAGGTTCATTCCACATTAATTAAATCAGAGTCTCTGCCCATCACCCAGTCATCAGCAATTTTAACTTCCCAGGAATTCAAATGTGCAACTCTTAATCCTGTTGCTAAAACTTCTAGCAGCCATATCACATGGTGAAAATTGTTTAAGTCCCCAAGTTTGTTGCACATTGTAGTTAGGTCACATACCCTCTGTCAACTTGCCTGTTGTAAATTTTCTTTGACTCTTTAGATTTAGCCTATCTTTGTAGTCTACTATAAGGTCTCTCAGAAATCTGATTCTTACTCCAGGTAAGGTCATCCACAAATTCAATCACTATATCCTATTGATGTCAGAGATATAAATATTGGCTGGATCAGAATAAAGACTCACCCCATTAAATTCTATTAAAAACCTCCTTCCAGGCTATGTTCATGCTAACCTTTTATGTTGCCATATTTGATACTCACAACAACCCTATGATGTGGCTATTATTATATCCAATCTGAAAATGAGGAGACAGTGATTCAGAGAAGTGAAAATTGACTGCCTGGTATTTCACAGGTTAAGTGAAAGAGCCAAGAACTGAAGATAGGTCTATGTCTGATTCCAAGTTTCATGTTCTCTTCATTAGCTGCTACTCATGGTTATTCAACTAATTAGCAATTCACCCAACTGTTATATTACCCAGCAACTGTTGTTACAAAGATAGAATGAGAACCGAAACTAACTACATCAACCTTATTTTTCTGATAGTCATTCAACAGATATTTATTGAACACTTTCTATGCTACAAGTACAAAAAAATATTAAGAATTCAGCAATGAAGAAAATAGATTAAAAAAAATTATTCTTTCATGAAGCTTAGGTTGTTATGCCAGTCATAAAAGGAAAGGAAATGAATTTGTCACAACTTATCTTGTAAACCCTCGATAGCTCCTAATTATCACCACTTCCTTTTATGAGTACTCAGAAATCATCCTTGTGTAATGTTCCAGAACCTTTTCCAGAAATGATATTGTAACAATCTTAAAAACATCGCATGTGTTAAAAAAAAAAAAAAAACAAAACAAAACAAAAAAAAACAGTGCTGTTTAAAAAGATTTTTAACTGAGTAAATTTTAAGATCTTACTGGCTTTATTCAGCTATTCATGAATTGGGTAGCATCCAATGTAACAGATAGAAAGTAGCTCCAAAGAGCTGTACAAAGCAAAAGATTTTATAGGCAGAAGGGAACAAAAACAAGGAAGTTTTATTATGTAAAGAAAGCAAATTGGATATTGCAAAGTTACTTTCTTAGGGGATGCCAGAAATGTATCGGGCAGACTACCTAATAATGATCAGGTGATTGGTGGGTGATTGATTGGTTAAAGATTCCATTTCTGGGAGAGCCGAAACTATATTTAGGTCTCAATTTCAGTAATGTGGGGCTTAGTATAAGTGACTCCACTTTGGGCCTACTGTTTTGTTTTAAACAATAATTTAAATATATGAAAAGTAAAAAATTCTGGAAATCCGTTTGCATCCTAAAAAGAAGAAAACATTAAAGTTAGGTCCCTATACCAGTGCTATCTAATAGGACTTTCAGCAATGATGGAAATGTTCTATAGCTGTACTATCCAGTATAGTAGCCACTACTCATTGTACACATAAAATGTAGCTATGACTGAGATAATAAATTGTTAATTTTAGTTAATGTCAATTTAAATAATCACATATTATTAGTAGCTGCCATATTAGGCCACACAGTTCTAGAGGAATCTAGATTATTAAATGACTACCTCTCAAAAGGGAAGTGGGGGTCTCATAGACGCATTCTCGCTTCTCATTATTGCTTTTTCTTATTTTGTTTTTGTTTTGTTTTGTTTATTACAAAACAATCCTGAGAGACAAGTAGTTCATGAATACATTCATGAAAAAGTAAGCATTCACTTAAGGCCTAAAACAAAGTAGGTAGCGATCATCATGAAACACACGTGTTTTGTCTTGCAAACACAACTTGTTTGTGGGATTTTCACAATTAAGAATATGTGCCTGAATTGGTGTCTGCCTTCCCTTAATCAGATGGTAGTGGCCACCAGAGGTAGATGTTCTCATCTGCTGGATTATGTCCAGGGAAAGCAGATTACTAAACAGATTTTAGAAGCAGAATACACACCTGGCACTATTTTCTTCTTGTGGGGAAAACAGAGTTCCTCGGGCTTTCTGGCCGAGCTCCACCAGAAGATGATACAGCACTTGTTACGTAAACATGACTTGCACGTATCCTGGAGGCAGCCATTTTGTTTCTTCTGTGCCTTACGAGCTCACACTTGGCAGCCTGCCATCTTTGTTCTCTGGCCTATATAAGGGGATGGCACGCAGCTGGAGAGAGACTCCTGGAAGCCATATTTGTTGCTGCTTTGCTTCTAAAATAAAAGGCTATGTCTCAACTAGCTGCAGCTGGGTATGGAGCCTACTGCACCCCCAGAGAATGGGATTGAGGGGTGGCCTGCCACGAGTATGTGGTACTTCATGGCATATCTCCTCTCTACCTGGACATGTCCTCAGGGGGATTGAAAGTTTATTTGTGTGGGGAGGGCTCTCCAGGTGCTGGGAGAGACCCTTAACAAGAAAAGCAGTCACACAACAGCTAGAGTCATGGGGTGCCTCTTTCTTACAGCCTTACGGGCAAAGATGGAGGCAACTCTGTGAGAAGTGGCACGAGTCCAGGTGCTCCAGACTGACCTGAACCTGATGAAGGTGCAGGTGCAAGCTTTATAGGAAACCAAGCCACTGCTAGAAGAGGAGCAGTAACATTCACAGTCAGAATCCCTTACTGCTATGATAGACTTCTCAGGGGAGGAGGGGAAACCAGAGCCGAAATTTCATGCCGGCCCCATGGTGACACAGAAAATGAAATCTTAGTAGTCCATGGCCCAGGGGGTCCAGCCTGCGGGTGCTCTCCAGATGACTGAGTTCACTGTGTACCATATACTCAGGCTGAGTTGGTACAGTTGGGCAAACAGTTCCAGCACAAAGCTGGCTTCTATGGCTATGGGATCTGGGGGTGGAAAGCATAATGTGTATGGACCAAGAGAGGCACAAATTAGCCTCTCTGACTATGCACCCCTCGCTGCATCAGCAGTTGCAAAATTGCTCTAGGTATGGGCTAGGAACCCACTCCTTGTTGGACTGGCTCATGGCAGCTATTAGAACAATATTGGCAAATATGAGAGATATTCCTGAGATGGTCAGTAGATGGCACTCCTATGCAGAGTTGGTGCAAGTGTTGCAAGAGCTGGGTATGCAGATCACTTCGTTCAATTTGAATGCCCAAAGTCTGGAGATGAAAGATTTATGGCAGGTGTAAGAGCCAATATGTGGCAGAGTGCTCCCTCTTTCCTGTTCATATCACTTATGGCGATTCCAGTGCCTTATGTGGGCTGCCCTATTAATGAGGTAGCCTTGATGGTGGTGAGTTTGGGGGAAGCCAAAAATAATGCACATGCTGAAGGGCATCTGTGCGTTTGCCAAGAAGGCACTGGCAGCCAGGAAAAATGAGCCTTAAAGGTCACATGAACCCAGATGTAGGTAGATATGATGTTGGCTGGGGTCAACAGGGACAAAATTGATGAGAAGCCTAATGCCTATCTGTTAAGAGTTCTGGAAACAATAGAAGGCAGACCAACAGTTCACCCCACTGAAAATAAAACAGTGAAAAAGGGGTGATGAGAAGGCTATGAGGCCTGAGGATCATTTAGTGCATCAGGATGCTGATCTTCCTGTTGTGTCCCTCTTCTGTTTCAAATAGAGAGAGGGGCAAGGAACCTGTCTACAGGTAACATGGGGGGACTGGAGGCAGAGGGTTCTGGCCCTAGGTGATACAGACACTGAATGTTCCCTTTTGTATGGGAACCTGGAGAAGTTCTCTGGAGCCCCAGTAGCCATTGGTGACTATGGGAGACAAAGTATCTGTGTGAAGCCCACAGACATCCCATTGGGGATAGGCCATCTGCCTCCACAGATGTATAGGGTTTATGTGTCACCCATACCTGAGTATATCTTAGGGGTGAACATTTTGCAAAGACTGGTTGAATACCACTGCAGATGAATTTTGCCTCCAAGTGTGGATGGTGAAGGCTGTGATACAGGGACATGCTGCTCATGCCCCTTTGCAGCTGCCTTCTCCTCCATAGGTCATATACACCAAACAGTACAGACTGCTGGGGGGCCATGATGAAATAACTGAAATAATACAGGAACTAGAAAAGGTAGGAATAGTACACCCCAGCTATAGTCCACATTACTCCCTGGTGTGGCCAGTGAAGAAGCCAGATGGCACCTTGTGAGTGATGATAGACTATCATGAATTGAACAAGGTGTTGCCTCCTTTGCATGCAGTGGTCCTGTCAGTAGCAGTCCTGATGGACTGTCTAAGCTGGAGTTCAGAACTCATTATTTTTTTGCTGATCTTGCTAATGCCTCATTGACATAGCCCTGGAGAGCCAAGAGCAATTTCCCATCACATGGGAAGGCTGGCAGTGGACTTTCACAGATTTAGAAGGCACTGTTCCTGCTCTCCTAACCCACCTGAAAACATGTGGTTGGGCGCTCAATGACAAGCAGGGCCTGGATTGTCTTACCCTGTGCCCAACACTATTAAGCCACTGCAAACTTTCCTCAGGTAATGGAGGGCCTTTGTGCCCCACTTAGCCCAACAGCTAAGGCCCTTGTATTCCTTGGTTAGAAAGGGGGTTCCTTGAGTTTAGATGGAGGCCCAGGCAGCCTTTGACTCCTCCAGGTGCACCATTAAAGTAGTCCAAGCTCTGCATGTGTTTGACCTTGCCCAGCCTTGTGAGCTGGATATACATGTCATTGCAAAGTGCTTTGGCTGGGGCCTTTGACAGCATTCTGGGCACTTGCAGCAGCTCATAGGCTTCTGGTCCCAACTGCAGAAGGAGGCTGAGGTATGTTACTTCTTACTGGAGAAACAATTGGCAGCTGTGTACACTGCCCTTCTGGCAAATGAAAGCATTACAGCTACTGCCCCCATGACTGTGCAGAACACGGATCCAATTGCAGGGTGGGGACATGATTGGGTCACAAAACTGCAAAGTGGTACTGCCCAAATGCCAACTTCAGCAAAATGGGACACGTATCTGCAACAATGCAGCATTCTGAGCAACAGTCCCTTGAGAGCTGAGCTCCAAGAGGTCCTTGGGCCTGAGATTTATGTAGCTGTGGGGGAGCCAACCTCCCAACACTTGGAAAGTGAGCCAGAAAGTGTGCCTTCAAGAAAGGGCAAGCACCTATTCTGGGAGATACTTGGTATAGAGATGGCTCTAGTAGGGACCAGCCCCCACAGTGGAGTGCCATCACCTTCCATCCTCCCACAGAGACCATTTGGTATGACATCAATAACCAATGGGCCAAACTAAGAGCTATATGATTAGTGATCACTCATGAGCCATTGTCATTAGTAGTAGTTTAGGGTCAGTTGGGCAGTATTCAGAAGCTTGACCCTCTGGATTGCTACTTGGCATCTCAACCACTGGATAGTGATAAACCAACCACTATGGAGTTTGTGCCAAATGTTGTGTGTGATGAACAACGTAATGTTAGTCAGGCATTAAAAGCCTTAGATGCAGAAACTCAAAGCATTGAGTGCCTGACAGGTGATCCCCTCCTAGAATGGTGGGCTTTTCTCACCAATGAGTGGCACATTACCTTGATCACCCTCTTTGCTATCACCTGTGCTATTATAGTTTGTTGTTGTATCTCTATCATTGCTGTGGTATCTAGATGCAATGTAACACATTCTTTGCACAGGGATCATGGTGGAAGACATCTGTCATGAAGATGGTGAGGCGAGAAACCCTAAAGGGATGAAGTGCGGAAAAATGGAGTTGATCAGGCCCTTTCGCCAAGCTTCTGTGAGAAGATGTTACAGGACTTGTTATGTAACCATGATTTGCACTCATCCTGGAGGCAGTCGTTTTGTTGTTTATATACCCTATGAGCTCACACTTTGCAGCCTACCTATATAAGATCATGGGACTCTCTGGGAGAGACTCCTGAATGTCATGTTTGTCACTGCTTTGCTTCTGGAATACAAGGCTATGTCTTAACTGCCTACAGCTCCACAGTATTTCTTCAGTCTGCTTGGTCTGCCCAAATACAGTACAAATCTCCCTGGTCTTCATCACTTAGAGTATACCTCTCTAATAGATTATGTGTTTATGTATTGTTTTAATGTGCATATGACTTCACAATATCTCTGACAAATGCTCCTTTGGCCTGTGAGTTAGCATCTCTCTTGTGATTCCACTCAGAATAAGTAGAACAAAAGAAACTGTTTCTAAAAGGATGGAACAGACATAGTAATATTGGGTTACAACATTCATTGCTTTCAAGTCAAATACTTTTCAGCATAATACTGAGAAATAAAACCAAGAAAAACTTTACTGTAATTCACATAAGATACTGTAACAAACAGTTTCAAAATCAAATGTTAAAACACAATAAAGATTTATTTCTTGCTAAAATCACATCAGTCCCATGTAGGTTGATATGTGGGGGTGGGGGTGGGGGTCTGCTCCATACAGTTTAAGGGACCCACTATGTTTCTATCTTGGGTCTCCACCATCCCCTAGATTTTTTCACTGCACCCTCTGCATCTAATCATTAGAGAAGGGATGAGAGAAAAGGTGGAGGATCATGCAGGAGGATTTTTAGGAGCCCGGTTTTGAAGAGCCATATGTCATTCTGCAAAACCCCATTGGCCAGAATTCAACCCCACAGCCCTTCCCAGCAACAAGGGAGAAAAAGATGTGCAATTCCAGCTGTGTGTCTTTGCCACTATTACTAATTTGAATTAATTGGAAAACAGTCCAGCCTGAATTAATGAAGTCATTCATTTGCTAATTCAGTTATTCACTTCAAGCATATGCAAAAGATTTCACTACTTACCAAACATTTCCAGCACAGAACAGGTCAGACTTTACTACACAAGCGTCAGTTGTTTTCCTTCTCCCTTCTCATATATTAGACCCATCAGTGGCATTCACAGATACTATTAGCCCAGCAAGTATTAGATCAAATAGTGGAAATAGAAAATTCATAGCCAAAAATGTGGCTCTTATTTCACTAGACTGATATGCTTCCCCGTAACAACTCTAGAACATTTCATGATTAATCCCCAAAGAATCTGTATTTTTTATCACGTACCTGTATTTCAAAATGGTCTGGAAAAACACCCTCTTTCCATGAAGGTAATTTTTACCTCAGGAAAAAATCCAATTGTTGAATTTCTTCAATATTGCATCATACGTGTGAAAATAAGTCTAGATGTTCCCTAAACATTTGGAGGTTCAGGTGAATAATCAAATCCTCCTCCTTATTATTATTATCAAAATTGAACACTAATATTACTTACAAGGCAGGTGCTTTTCTCCTGGGAAGCTAGGCCTCAAACTCCTCTTCATGATCAAACACCCAGGAATCTACACTTCACAAGAGGTTTTCTTTCAAATGATCAAAAAAGAGAAGCTTTCAAAATAAGGCTCGTGACTAAAAATCAACAGGATTACTGCAAGCAAAGTCTGGGGGGGGGGCCCAACTTACTGAGCCCTTTGAGACTGCTGTATATGGGACAAATATGGTCCAGAAAACACCAATTTAATTTTAACAAAATGAGATTGTCTGGAAGCATTTCACTATATTTAACATAGGGGAGTAGTTTCCAAAATGAGGTTTAGATTTTTGGATATAAAAATTAGGATGCCATCTAAGAGGCAAAATCCAAAGTATAATTATTGTAAATAAAGTGTTTTTCTGGGGGTGGAAATGAAGTCTTTAACATGGCAGCATGAGCCCAAATAGACAGAAAAGCTATCACTGAAATGTTGATGTTTTAACATCTACTAGATATGTTTAAATCAGAAGGCCTAGCAAGTGTGGGTTATTATGGACTGAATTGTGTCCTCCCCAAATTCATATATTGAAGTCTTAAACCCCTGTCTGACTATACTTGGAGATGGGGTCTTTAATTAAGATTAAATGATGTCATACAGGTGAGGTCCTAATTCAATAGGAGTGGTGTCCTTGTAAGAAAAGGAAGAGACTCCAGCAACGCACACACAAAGAAGAGGCCATGTGAAGACAAAGGGAGAAGGCAGCTATCTATAAGACAGAGAGTTTTCACCAGAAACAAACCCTGTGATCTTAGACTTCTAGCCTCTAGAACTGCAAGAAATAAACTTCTCTTGTTTAAGTCATCCAGTCTTCAGTATTTTGTTATGGCAGCCCCAATGGACTAATACAAGAATAAATACAGAATCCCTGACGTCACATTAGCCCAGGTAGGTTCCCATGTGAACAGGTAACAAATTCAGTTCAATATAAGGTCCAAGTCATAGACTTCAGAACAAAGGGCAACATCAGAAAATATTTACTAAAAGTAATGTACTATCCCTTCAGCATACTAGTTGGAGGAAAGGTATTTATGGTTCACATGATTAAAAAAAAAAACCTAAGGTACATGTAGCTCTCAGGTACAACTAAAGCACAACAAAGAATACCAAGTCACTACATCGTTTACTTCCAGAAAATGCAGTCCGAATTGCACACAGGGCTACTCTGGGTATTAACCAAACTAGATAGAAAATAGAGGCTGAGCTTGTCAGAGCCCTTGGGGACAAGGTTATCTTAATATAGCAAGGCTGCTTGAATATAATTTAGGGGCAGCAATTCTCAAGGGAACGTAGAACTCAGCAGGCAAGGATGTTCCAGGGCATACACAGGCTGAAATCAGATCCATAGCTCTCATTGCACATTCCCTACTAAGTAAAGAATAACTGAGGAAATATAATAAATCATCCTGGGCATGTAAAATGCTAGCAAATGCCAAGTAGTTCTTTAACAACTTTAAAATTATTTAGTTTGGCCTCTAATAACTTCCTTTATCTTGAGGAACTTTAAGATTCCAGGTGAGTAAGCAGATTTTGGTTTTCCATAAGAAATACCACCACATCTTCTTCCACCTTTTTCCCTAAAGATATCTAGCTAAGTTAAAGCAGACTGACTGCTATACATGACACCTTTGTATTAGAAAAAGGTTCTTTCCATGGAGATGTAGCCCAGAACCAGGTGTAAGGTTTGGCAAGGGAAGCCCAAGCTGGCAGTGAGCCCCCACTTGGCCTTTTGGTCTGGCATGCTTGAGCAGGATGCAATCTGCACAACCATATGAGATGCTCTGATGTAAAAGAGACTTTGTGAAGCCTCATGAGCCACTGTACTCACAACAGTAAAATGCCCATGCTTTTGTCACAGTACAAGCTCAATGGTTACAAGAAGCAGTCCAAGTGCCACAGACAAAAGGGTAAAAGCAGCCATTATAATGGGCACAACATCATGAACCTACCATCAGGACAGTGCAACTTAGCAATTTACCAAGTGAACATTAGAAGTATCAGCCTGGAAAATTCTTTAAAATCTTTGAAAATATCAGAATCAAATTATAAAACACCTGAAAAAAACTCTAGTACATAAGCAAAACAAGCCATAAAAGCTTTGAGAAGTACAAAAGATAAATTCATCTCTAAAGATAAGCATTGAAAGTATCTGGAGACTCAAAACTAGTCCAAGAAAAACAAAAACACTAAAGAGAAAAACAGTAAGAGAAACCCCATGAAAATCCTTATCAGCACTAATTGTCTCCAGAGAAATGTGGGGGACTGGGGACAATGCCTATAAAATACAGGTAAATCCACTGAAAGAGAACATTAATGTGAAAAACATTCAACAACATTGGTGCCCTGACCTTGGACTTATAACTTCAGAACTGTAAGAAAGAAATTTCTGTTTATCAGCTACCCAGTCTGTGGTATTTTGCATCCTGGAAAGACTAACACAACACCTTATCATTTAGAAAGCACGTTGATATAGAAATCATTGTCTTAATGATCCTCAGGATAGCCTGCAAGTTACAGCCCCCTCCCAATAGTTGCCCATATCTCTCTAGGGAGCCAAGGTCAACCCACAAAAGGATGAAGCCAGAGAAATGCTCCCAAGAGGTTTGAGATAGGGTAAGGGCTATCTGGGTGGACAGTCTAGAACTCCGGGGTCCTACTGGGAGTGGCAACATTTCTGGGCAAGCCATCTCCTTGGCCATGAGTGGGAGAAGCTGAAACTGAGAGTTCAAGTAGGTCCCTCTGAAGCACAGTAGCTGGGCTCAGGGCCTGGCTCCTCTTGCCCAGTCTAAGGGCAGGACAGCCTCCTCATAAAGTAGGTTCCAAGGTCATATTATATGTTAAGTACATTTAAGGTGAAAATTTAACAAGCCAGTAAAGAATATGGGCTGTGGGGAATCAACACTGGAGAGTAAATACACTTAATATACATTCTTTAGCATCAATTTGAAAAGGGGGCAGGTAACCACAAGGGCTTACCATACATTCTCCCAAATGGTGCTAAACCCCATATGCATAGGAGCAAAGGGAGCAGACAACCACGTGGTGTAGCCCCAGACTTGGTGAGTCAGTTGGGAGGCCAGGTGAACCAGGTATTGCAGAGAGAAGCACGGGCTCTGGAGCAAGACTGCCAGAGTTAAAACCCCACCTTAGCTCTTATGGCCAGCTATGCAATGGGGGTTCCTAATTTATAAAATGGGGCTAAACTTCCACCCCAAGGGACTGTTAGGATAATTAAATGTCATTAATACTGTAAAATACTCAGCACAGTGACTCAATAAATATAAGTTGTTGCTACTAGTTACTACTAAAATGACAAAAGATAGAGAAATCAGAAGTCGAAAATATTGCATTGACAACTCCCTCCTAATACATGACGGAATCCACCTGAAGCTTCCTTTTTCTTTGGGAATGCTTAAGAAATGTCAAAGGAATGAAAAATAAACAACACATTACTTCCTCAAGGGAAGCAAGCTCGGCTCCATGATATATTGTCTAATACATCTAATTTGGGGAAATGAAAAGTACTAAATCTGTTATACAAAGAAAAAGAAGTTAACCTGAGTAAAGTGAATAGAGTTGTTTGGCAGGCAGTAATCATTTAAGTACATATTTAGTGGCCCAATAGAAATATCTTCACTTTGTTAATAACCATCACCACCTACTGAATGCCTTCCAAGTGCCAATACTTTGCTAACTGTGAGCATTACTGCCACTTCTTACACTTGAAAAGTACAG
Organism: Lyroderma lyra; assembly: GCA_004026885.1. Classification (NCBI taxonomy): domain Eukaryota; kingdom Metazoa; phylum Chordata; class Mammalia; order Chiroptera; family Megadermatidae; genus Lyroderma; species Lyroderma lyra. The sequence goes on along the minus strand of PVJL010009057.1, from coordinate 34,593 downwards.
ACATGTTTAGTTTTGCTCAGAAATATTAAGTCATGCCTAAAGCCCTCTAACTGGAAAGTGGCAGGATCAGGATTCAAATCCATAAATAACTCCAATGACCATACTCCTGCTACCACTCCCACAGTCTTCCATAACCTAGAGGATAATTAAAAGCCACCAGCCTTCAGCTGTCTCTGACTGACAAGAGATGAGACAATGATTATACCCATCCTGAAAGGTGGTATTACTTTTGTGCTGCTCCTCTCATTTCAAAGGATTCCTTTACTGTGGCTTCACAGAACTTCATCATACAGGACCTCTTAGGATTATTTTATGGTCTCATTTTACTGCTTCTTGATATATAAGTGACTAGGGTTCAAAGACCATATCTCACATTTTATTATGTTTTCTCAATAGCTAGCACCAAACCATAACATGAAAGAAGTTCAGAAAGCAGTATTTGAATAAGTGAATGATGTTCTAGAAAGAGAAATAATGTAAGAATCAAATTAGAATATAATGGTGCTGGCTATGGTGAGAAACATAAAGACAACTTCATTTAATTCCAAGATGGAAAATAATACTGACATTTGCTGTTTGAGGATCCAGGGTATAATCTCTCTTAACATCCCTAGTGCTTAATCTGTCAGTCACCACACACACAGATTTAGTACTACTGCCAGGTATTCATTTTCAATTCTTTGAAGCATAAAATCAGCAGCATCAGAGAATATAGCTGTGGAAATGCTTTTGACTTCTTTGGGAGAAAAAAATATATGCACTTTCGTTATTTCTTCACTCCATTGTAGATTTCCCTTCTTGACAACATAAAAGTAGTAGCAAGGGTCCCATTCATAAATGCATACTAACTTTCCCTCAGAAGATGCCAAATGGGACCAAACAAGATGCTCTTTTGAAAGGGGGCTTCACCTGACACATCACTAGGATCTCTCCCTCTCCCCAACCCTGCTATCATAGCTACCACTCTTCTGGCTCTGCAGTCACTTTTCCATAGGGCATGATGACTTGGGGACTGACCTGTGCTTTGGGTACCCCTAAGCAGGGAGGGAGGTAAACAGAAAGGTGTAGTGGACTGTCCATCATTAGAAAGGAAGAAGGGAGACTGTGGACCACTGAGTATACAATGGGCCCTTTCCTCTAAAGCAGTCATTCTCTGCAGTGTTGACCTGGTGTACCATTGGAAGGCATGGATCTCTACACTCAGGTAGAATACCATTGTAATTCTGATGTAACATTTTAAAAATAATTGCGTAAGTCTTTGGACCAATTAGATCTAAGCTGGCCAAGGCTTTCCTCAGCACATATTTAATGAGTGTTAATCCTTGTTAAGCATTGTGCTAGGAAATTAGGAATATAAAAAAGAAAAAAAAAGTCTTGCCTGCTGTCAAGGGCCCCACAGTCCAGGAAACAAATGATGAGAGCTAGTGGGCAAGTTATAGAATTGCTAACATTTAATGAGCACTTACTATGTGCATTGTCCTAAGTGCATTTACATTTACTTATTCTAATTCATCTAAGTCTGCATAAATACTCTATGAAATAAGGTACTATTATTATATAATAGTTCAAGGCTATTGGTACTCTGATAGAATGCTATGGAAATCCAGAGAAATCTCCCATATTATCTCTCATTTGTCTTCTTAAGAGAATACCAGTGTCAGTTACCAAAGGATCAAAAAATTATGGGAATAAAACTTAAATTGAGAAAATTCTATTAAGTAAATCTCCCCATGTCCCATAGAAAAAGATTGCTGTTGCCTGATTTTAGCATTAAGACACATAGCCAGAGGTATGAAATATTCTGAATAGTGCACATTTCAGAAACATGCTACTGAATATCGAGGTCAACAGCTCCTCCCACACATAAACCTCCTTCCACTTCCATAGTGAAATAAAATGGACTCCTTCTACCAGCAGAGCTCTTCTAGAGACCTTAGGCTTGCTTAGCGACCGGTTTAAATGGGCAATTCTCAATTGCAACTCTCCCACTCTAGAATTTAGAGTAATCCTGGCAGGTCAAATGGTCATATTTAATCTATAATGTAGAATAAAGGGTGAAAATATATGCTGGAAATAAAGGTTTACAAGAATTCCTACACTGTGAAAATCAACATGCTAAATACAAATGATTTTATCATTAAATATTTACTACTTACATATTCTTATCGCTCTGTCTTTTATTTAGTTTTGACACTCAAACATTAACTTTCTTATACTTCTCAGTGGTTTCACAAGATGGGGGAAGTAGATAAACACTGTGCCTGCTTCATTCCATGAACACATTAAAATTACAACTAAATTATAGACCAACCAACCTGGAGAACCATCAGAAGTCTAGCTGAACATAAGTTTTATAACCAAGGATACAAAGAAAAAGCCACATTGAGACTGGTGTAGGGACAAAGATGCAAAACAAGCTGGTTCCAAACATTTGTGTGGCAGTTGAGAATCAGGAGGGACATCTCAGCAATGGAGGTTCCCCCAGAAGAGTGAGAGACCTCAGCCACATACGAGGCTCACCAGCCTGGAGCATCGCTGCTGTGAAAAGGAGCCCCCACAACATCTGGCTTGAAAAACAGTGAAGGCTCTGATCATCCAGGTGAAACAGAAGGCTGCAAGAAACCTAGACATCCTCTTAAAATGCCTGCACACAGACTCTGTCATTTGTGGGCACTCACCCTAGGCTCTGGCAGAGGGACAGTGATTCAAAAGATGTTGGAGGCATAAAGGGGGCAGACTGAGGTATGTGGCTTTGGAGCAAAGGTTGGAGGACATTCACCACTTTTTGAGTGGATTTTTCCTGCGCAAGTGGCAGGCAAGTACCATCTTTCCTGTGTTATGCCCTCCCACCACATGGCCAAATCTGACCCTAATTGGTCTGGTGAGTTCCACTCACTCCACACTGCTGACTCAATGGGACCCCTCACTACCCAACTCCTCCAACGCCAGAGGCACTTTCTCTAGTGAGCAGCCAGCCATGCCTGCATTACAATCTCGCTTGAAAAATTACTGGAGTTCCCAGGTGGTGATTGTCCTGGATATGATCTGAGATTGTTACTGAATAGCTCCAGAGATAGCACTGGTACCAAACCAGAATTTACAGAACCACCAGTACAGGTGATCAGGGAGACTGTGCCAGGGCTCCACAGGGAATCTTCTACATTACACTACCTTGCAAAAATGGGAGATACAGCAGATCTACCTAATACATAGAAACAAACACAAATAGGCTTCCAAAGTGAGGAAACAAAAAATACATCCCCCCCCCAAAAAAATACATCCCAAATGAAAGAAGAGCAGAAAAACTCCAGAAAAAGAACTAAACAAGGTCCACATCAAGACATATTATAATTAAAATGGCAAAACTTAAAGACAAAGAGAGAATCCTAAAAGTAGCAAGAGAAAGGCAACTAGTAACTTATAAGGGAGGTCCCATAAGACTATCAGTTGATTTCTCAACAGAAACTTTGCAAGCCAGAAGTAATTGGGAGAAAATATTCAATATGATGAAAAGCAAGAACCTACAGCTAAGATTGCTCTATCTGGCATGGCTATCATTCAAAATTGAAGGAAAGATTAAGAGCTTCCCAAAGAAGAAAAAAGCTAAAGGAGTTCATCACTACCAAACCAGTATTACAAGGAATGTTAATGGGACTTCTTTAAGATAGAAAAATAAATAAATAAATGAAGCAAAATTATAAATAACAAAATGGCAATAGCTACAAATCTATCAACAACTACTGTCAAGTAAAAGCTCCAAACAAAAGACATGGAAGGTATTGTGCTGAGTAAAGTGTCCAATAGAGAAAGACAGAAGCAATTTGATTTCACTTATATGTGGAATCTAAGGAAGAAAATAAGCTAAAAAAGACATAAACAGAGAAGGCAACAAAATGGCAGCATGAGAGGGACCTCCAAAAACCTTCTCTGGAAATTACAACTAATAAAAAACCTATACCTCAACCAAGGACCCTCTACACAATGCACAATCACAGCTAAGAAACCCACTCATCGCATTAAGGTACCTGCAGACGGGCAGAGGGTTAAACAAAGGAGAAATAAAAGAGAAAAGTGGGGACTCAGCTGAGTGGGTCCCCACTTGGAACTCTACCCCTGGAGGAGAAAGGAGGAAGGTGGCAGCGGGAAAGTGCTCTGGCCCTCACTTGGTCCACCGCACAGAGGCAAAAAGGCCCATAGGGGAGTTCCCTGATGGTGTAGTGGCTTAGGGCTTCGGCTCTGGCACTGTCAGTGCTGCGGCCTGGGTTTGATTCCCAGCCAGGGAGCTACCCACATACCAAAAAGCAAAAAATAAAAAAAAATAATAAAATAAAATAAAAAATAAAAGGCCCATAGGTGGGGCAGAGACACTGTAACTACCTCATTTGGGCCCCAGGAGGTGCGGACCAGTCCACAAAATGCAGCGGCCTAACTTCATTCCAGTTCCCAGAGGAGGGGGAGCGACTGGGTGGTGAGGAGCTGCAGTACAAACGAATACTCCAGCTGAGAAGGAGATGAGAGAGGGGGCTACATACTCATTCCTTTCATGACAACAAGCCTGGTCTGAAAGACCAGCAAACAGGACAGCTGACCCCAAGAGTAAACTGAGAACAGAAAGGGACAATCACGCCCAAACTCCCTACATGACCCTCAGAGCCACAAGGAGAAAAAACAAAGCCACAAACACCTCTCCCTCACAGACTGTTGCCTGCCTAGTATCAGCAGCAACCACCAAAGAAACTGCAGCAGTAAGGCTCCAGAGAGACTGTAAAAATTAAGAAATCAGAGAAAAGGAGCTCAAATTAAAGAGATGGGGGACACATGACCCATCAGAAACAGAGCTCAAATCAATAATTATAAAAATGCTTAAGGAACTGAATGATAATTTCAACAGAGATATAGCAAGCATCAAAGAAGAATTACAAACCATTATAAAGGACCAGAGAGAGATAATAACTACATTAACTGAAATGAGGAACAGAATAAACGTCACTAAACTAGATAAAATAGAAGTGCAAAGCAGTGATTTACAGGAAAAGCCAGTAAAAAAATACCCAGCCAGATCAATTAGATAATTATTTCCAAATAAAGAGATGGATTAAGATTCCTCTGGGATTATATCAAATGATATAAAGCATAGAGAATGATATGGTAATAACTATGTATAGTGCCAGGTGGATATTAGACTAGTCAGGGGGATCACTTCTTAAATTACCACATAGTCTTACCACTATGCTATACACCTAAAATTAATTTAAAATAGTATTGTAGGTAAAAAAAAAATGAGAGAGGTAGTACATATATACAATGGAAAATTGGCAATAAAAAAAGAACGAAATCTTGCCATCTGCAACAACCTAGTTGGACCTAGAGGGTATCATGCTGAGTGCAATAAGTCAGAGAGAAAAACCAATGTCATAGAATTCCACTTATATGTGGAATCTAAAGAAAAAAATAAATGAACAAACAACACAGAAACAGACTTATAGATACACAGAACATTTTGATGATTGCCAGGTGGGAGTGAGGTTGGAAGGAAGAGTGAAAAAGGTGAAAACACTAAGAAGTACAAATTCATAGTTACAAAATAGTCCTAGGATGTGAAGTGCAGCATGGGGCATACAGTCAATAATATTGTAATGACTATGTATGATGTGAAATGGGCACCAGATTTAATGACTTCATAAGTTATATAAAGATCTCATCACTATGTCGTACACATGAAACTAATATAATATTGTATGTCACATGTAATTGAAAAATAAAAGAAAATTCAAAAAATATTAATAAGTATTCTTGGAATAATTCTCTAATCCAGGAGCATTCTCTAACCAAATTGACTGTACTTGTTTTAGATATTTAGCCACATTTTCAACTGCCACTATCATTTTTCTTTAAGGTTTTCCATTTGTTATATTTTTCAAGATTTTTAAATTAAATTTTGCATTTAATGATAGTCATCCTAAAAAGAAAGTTTACTTCAACATATAATAAAAATCTCATTGAAAAGATCCTAAACTCTGATTCTGCAACTTCCCAAATTAATCAAAACCAATGAAGGTTAAATGCATGTTAAAAGTTACCACACTTGTATACCTATAAAGCTGCAGACCTGATTATTTCAGGAAGTACTTCCTTCCTTGACAGGCAATTTCTTATTAATTAATAAGAAATGAAAAACATTCAAATCTCCATATTTAACACCAACAGCCCAAAGGGCACATCAATTTATACCTAATAAATCAATACTTCAAAAATGCAATGCACTACAGCCACATACAATGACTTGCTGCATTTTTTTAAGACTATATACAGATTTTTCACTGAAAAAAAATTTGATGTAAACATCTAAGACTGATTGGTTTGATCATCATAAAATAGGCAGTCTCCAATTGTAGACACTTCACATTTTACTCCTCTCATTTCATGTTGTCTAAGTACCACCTTTACTACCCTTTCCAACAACTCAATATACACATTCATCAGTTCCTACCGCAGAGTTTCAAAAGAGCCATGACTGGAAGAGGCTAGGAGAGAGGACTTGGGGTAGAGGTGGGGGGACACTCTTTCTCTCATTTGATGCACATCTTCATAAAAACAAAACTTAGGGCTTCTCACACATCTATATGCCCTCCAGGACCCTGAAGAAACCTTACACAAAAAAGGTTCACAATAAATATTTGTATTGCATTTCTTTAAAGCTTTGGCACTAATTGTACATGTATGTACACACACAAACTACATACTTCCTTAAATGACTCACTTAAGAACACAGTGGTTTTCCCCTGCTCTTTGGGTAAAGAACATTGCTTTTGAGTTAAAAACCAAAGTCAAAGGTGTGTGCATAGTTTTGTCTCTCTATGTGTCATCCTTCTACTGTAGCCAGAAAATACCCCTGATTTGTCTTCTATGTCCTTCGTGGTTATCTCTGACATCTACTTTACCCAGAAGGACTGCTGAGTCGGTTAATTACTTTTATTTAATGGAAATACAATTATTTTATAAGTCAATGCTCCCAGAGCTTGGGATAGTTAACTTTTACTAAGACATTTGTCAATATATTTTGCACATGCCAAATGTTGTGTACATAGGGATTATTAGTAATGATGAACTAAAAATTGCCATTCTGCATCCAAGAACAGATTCTTAACCTTTTTTATGTCTTTCTGTTAGAATTCCAAATGACACTACCCAAATCACTTCTTTCCCTCTTTTCTGCTGAGCCCTAAGATTCTCCACCCTCCTTTCACTTGTCTTTTTCCTCTTACTCATTTTATTTAGCAGCTCCACAGAAATATAGTTTCTTCTTTGTCATCTTCCTTTTTTGAAGAGCTATTTTCTCCCTACCACCTACATTCTGGCTTCCTAAGCAAAGAAACCATTACTTTTTTCTACACGCAAGAGAACTACAATTGTCATCAGTGCCAACTAGCCATACAACCACCTATAAATTCAGTTTCCAACTCAATGACGAATTCTCTTTTACTTTCATGTTCTCAGTCTGAACATAATGATTTAATAGCTGGGTCTTTTTTTTTTCTTCTTTTGCACACTGCCATATTATCAAAGGCCATTTTAGCTAGGCTCCAATAGAAGACTAAAAGTTCAAGTGTAGATGACACTTTTGTGGCACTTTACATGGTCCTGGTAACTTCTGAGCCTCAAAATATTTCTTTTTATTAATTAGAATAGCGACTAACTTTGTCTGAGTACTTATAGTGTACCAGTACTGAGTATCTTACAGCTATTTGTTCCTGATCTTAAAAACCTTGTGTATTATTAACCCTATTTTAAAAAGTGCCATTAATTTTCACATGGACTATTGATATCATCACCTTTTCAGTCTGCCCACATTTATGTTCTCAACACTGCAGCCAGTTGATAATGTGATTTGTCTTAACACACTAAATAGATCAAATTACTGCCTCCCACTCCACTTTATTTCTTTCCCTCATCTCTCTCTTTAGAAATATCAATACTTTCCTACTGCCCTTTGAGTAAAGGACAAAATCCTTAAGATGGCTCTGCACTGGCCCTACCTCCAATTTCATCTCATAACCCCATCTCCCTAGGTGCACTAAGCTAAACTGTTCCCAATACACTCCATTCCTCCTCCTCCTCAAAGCCTCTATCTGAAAAACCACCTCTCAGTCTCATTCCTCCTTCACCTACTTATTTCCAACTCTTCCTTCATCTCAAAAGTCACTCAGGGAAGCCTTGTCTGACATCCCAAAGTTCCTATGTTTTTTTCATAGTACCAGGCCCCTCTCCTGTGTAGCACTTAGCAAGGTTAGCGTGACAACTTTGATTGATGTCTACAAGCTAAACTGGTGACCCTCAAAGTGTGGTTCTGGGACCAGAAGCACCAGCATCATCTAAGAACTTGTTAGAAATATAAATTCTGGGTCCCTACCCAAGAGCTACAAGGTCAGGAATCTGAGGTTTGGGTGCAATTATTGATTAACAAGCCCTGCAGGTAATTCTGGTGCATACTAAGACTGTAGAAGCAATGCAGATTATAAAATCCAAGAGGTAATTTTTGGATCATCATGGTTTTCTACTTCAGGGAAAATGGAAGTAGAAAGCTCTCTTACAGAGCTTTCGCCAGAATGCTAGTGCTTGTTATGTAATAATAACGATCCCAGGTGGCAGCCATTTTGTGTTTATGTACCTTAGGAGCTGGCTTCTTGGCTCCCTGCCACCTTTGTTCTCCTGCCTATATAAGGGGATGGGACTCTCCAGGAGGGAGTGGTTAGGAATTCCTAGACTCCATGTTTGTTACTGCTCTGCTTCTGGAATAAAGGCTATGTTTCATTTGCCTGCAACTCCTTGACTTTTCTTTGGTCTGCCGGGCTCCAATGTGAACCTCCCCAGCCTCAGTCATCTGCAATATACTTGGCATTAAGAACAGGATCTGCAGACAGGTACAGAGCCTACTGCACCCTTGGAGGGTAGGACTGAAGGGTAGCCTGCCACGAGTATGTGGTACCCTGTGGCATGTTTTCTGTCTACATGGGCACCTCCTCAGGTGTGGCCTGAGGTGAATGAGAAGCCCATTTGTGTGGAAAAGGCTCTCCAGGCGCTGGGAGAGACTTTCAACAAGGGGAGTGCTCACATGGCGGCTGGGGCTGTGGAGTGGCTCTTTCTTACAGCTTTGTGGGCAGAGCCAAAGGTGATTCAGTGAGAAGCAGCACGAGTCCAGGTGTTCCAAACTGAGTTGGACCTGAAAAAGATGATGGTGCAGTCTATGGAGGAGATCAAGCAGTTCCAGGCATTCCAAAACGAGCTGTACCTGATGAAGGCACAAGTGCAGGTTGTGGAGGAAACCAGGCAACTGCTTGATGAAAGCATGCTGGCATTTGTGGTTGAGTTCGGAGAGGAGGTCCCCCATTGTATTGCCAGTGACCAAGTTCAGGGAGGCTTGCATTGGATCCAGGCAAACAGAAGAAGACTCGATGAGCCATAGATAACTTAAACATAGCCCTTATTTTAGAAGTGGAGCAGCAACAGGTGGCATCCAGGAGTTTCCCCTCCATAGCTCATAGTCCACGGCTAGCTCATAGGCAATAGCTTGCTCTTAGCTCACTCTCAGCTCCTATGCTCTCTTTGGAGCGTCCCATTCCCTTATATAGGCAGGAGAACAAAGGTGGCAGGCTGTCAAGGGCAAGCTTAGAAGGCACATACACAACAAAATGGCTGCCACCTGGGAAAGTGCAAGTCATGGTTATATGACAGATGCACTTCATTCCAGCAGAAGCTTGGAAAGAAAGCCTGAGCTCTTTCATTTGCTCCACACCCATTGTTATGTCAAGATTCCTCAGGGGAGGAAGAGGAATGGGAACTGCATTTACATGCTTGTCCTGTAGTGACATAGAAAACAAAATCCCAGCAGCCCATGGCCCAGGTGGGAAACCCTGCAGGTGCTCCCCAGCTGACTAAATCCACTACATACTCCCTGTACAGTCAGGCTGAGGTGGTAGAGTTGGGTAAGCAATTCCGGCAGAAAGACTAGATGTCACCTGGCGAATGATGGTTGACTACCAGGAATTAAATAGGGGAGTGCCACCTTTGTATGCAACAGTCCTGTCAGTGGCAGACCTGACGGATCTCCTGAGTCAGAAGTTGGGGACCTATCATTTTGTTGCTGAGGTTGCTAATGCCTTTTTCTCCATTGACATAGCCTCAGAGACCCAATATCAATTTGCATGCATGTGGGAAGGCTGGCAGTGGACTTTTATGGTCCTTCCCCAGGGGTACTTACACAGCCTCATGCTGTGCCACAGAGTGGTGGGAGCAGACTTGGCATGGTGGTCCTAGCCTGAAAGTATACACATGGACCATTACATTGATGGTTAACTAATACCACTCTTGCAGATTTAGAAGGTGCTATTCCTGCTCTCCTGAAAACATGTTGTTGGGCACTCAATGACAAGAAGCTGCAAGGGCCTAGCTTGCCAGTCAAGTTCTTCGGGTTGTTTGGTTGGGTAAGACAAAGGTTATTCCTGATGTGGTTATAGATAAGATCCACTACTGTTAAACAATTGCATTTTCCTTGGACTCATTAAATATCGGAGAGCATTTGTGCCCCATTTAGCCCAACTGCTAAGGCCCTTGTATTCCTTGGTTAGGAAAGGGGTTTGTTGGAACTGGACAGAGGGGGCCCAGGTGGCCTTTGACTCATCCAAGCCCGCCGTTCAGGTGGCCCAAGCTCTGCATGTGTTTGACTCTGACTGACCTTGTAAGCTGCATGTGCATGTTACTGCAGAGTGTTTTGGCTGGAACCTATGGCAGCATTCTGAGAGCTTGCGGCAGCCCATACGATTCTGGTCCCAGTTCTAGAAGGGAGGTGAGGTCTCTTACTCTGTGGTAGAGAAACAATTGGAGGCTATGTATGCTGCCCTTTTGGCAACTGAAAGCATTACAGCTACTGCATCTGTGACTGTATAGACCTTGTATCCTATCATAGGATGAATACATGATTGGGCCACATAACCACAGTGGCAATGTCCAAATGCCCATGTTGCCAAAGGTGGGGGGCATATTTGCAACAACGCAGTGTTCTGAGCAATAGTCCCTTTAGAGCTGAGCTCCAAAAGGTCCTTGGGCCTGTGACTTATGTGGCCATGGGGTAGCCAACCTCCCAACACATGGAAAGTGAGCCCGAGACCAGCCCCTTCAAAGAAGGGCAAGCACCCATCCCAGGAGATGCTTGGTATACAGACAGCTCTAGCAGGGGCCAGCCCTCGCAATGGGTTGCTGTCACCTTCCATCTTCCTACTGAGACCATTTGGTATTATAACAGTACTGGACAAATCAGCCAATGGGCAGAACTACAGGCTCTTGGTTAGAGGTTACTTATGAGCCATCCCCATTGGTAGTCTGTACCAACAGCCGGGCAGTATTCAGAGGCTTGACGCTCTAGATTACCACCTGAAATCTTAACCAATGGATGGTGATGCACCAACCACTCTGGGGTCAAGCCATGTGGCAAGACCTATGGACCCTAGGGCATCAGAAACAGGTGACAGTATATCATGTCACAGGACATGCCACGTGGCCCATCCAGGCAATAATGAGGCAGATAACTTGGCAAAGGTAAGGTGGTTAGAAACTGCTTCTGTCAAAGATGTGGTGCAATGGTTGTACCAGTGCCTCCTCCATGCTGGACAAAAGACTATGTGGGCAACAGTAAAATCTTGGAACTTACCTATCACTTATGCTGATGTGTTGCTGTATTTGGATGTAATGTACCACACCCCTCGCACAGGGAACACTGCAGAAAATGTCTGTCACATAGATTGTGAGGTGAGAAACCCTGAAAGGATGAGTGTGAGGGAAAATGGAATGGCTCAGGCTCTCTCGCTGAGCTTGTGCCAGAACGACGTACACTTGTTATGTAACCATGACTTGCACTTTCCCAGGTGGCAGCCATGTTGCTGTTTATGGGCCTTATGAGCTCACTTCTTGGCCACCATCCACTTTGTTCTTCTGCCTATATAAGAGGAGGGGACTCGCTGGGAGGGAGCTCTTGGGAACTCCCAGACACCATGTTTGTTGCTGCTCCAATTCTGGAATAAAGACTTATGTTTTGTTAGCCTGCAGCTCCTTGAGTTTTCTTCGGTCTGCCTGGATCCAATGCATACCTTCCTGGCCTTAGTCCTTTGCAATACATCTACCATATTTGATGGATGGATGAATGATGACAAACCTAAGATTCTGAATGATTAAATAAATTGTCCAAAATCAAAGATCCAGGTAGTAACAAAATACAAAATATGACTCTTACCATGTTTGCAAAGATTTTCCTTCTTACTATGCCAAGGAAAAACTAAGAAATATTGCTCACTCATATTCCTGGCCCAGATTCTCAGATTTTCCTTTCCCTGATACATTTTTCCCATATATGGACCACTTATATGAACACTTATAACAGGATGTTACTTATGAAGTACACAGTAATAGTATCTAAGAGTTCCTAGAAACCTTACTTTGCGATCTAAAGGCCATAACCAGCATGAGATGAAGCAAGATTGTACAAATCACTCTAAGAAGTTTTCCATAAATAAAAATATGCTACAGAAAGAATAATATGTTTATAAATAATTTGGAAATTAGTAATGGAAGTGAATATTCATAATTGTAACTAATCTAAAACATGTGACATAAAATCCAATTATAGTTAGAAGTCAATTATCAATACTTATACCTTTACACACACACACACACACACATACATACACACACACATTCTATTCTAACAACCTAATTTGTATATGATAAAGTCTTAGGTAAACACAACTATTGATCTTATAATAATTTCAAATAAAAAATATGTAATTTTAAATTTTTATTTTGTAGTAATAAATATGTATATAAAATAAAAGCTAATCTAATTTTTATCACTTTGAAAAATTTTAAGGTATGTGACAATTTCCTTTCCTGCTCTTTCAACCCTTTCCCAGAAGTAACCACTTTTAACCCTTTGGGGGTTATTATCACAATATTTTTCTAAATATATAGAGACATATTTCTATCTCTACATATGAATGCATGCATTCTACATACAAATATATGTGTGTGTATGTGTATATACATATATATATAGAGAGAGAGATATACACACACACACAGACATAAACCCACACTTAGGCAATAAAAAACAACACTACATCATTGGAATATATTTTGTTTCAGCATTAGTAGCCTATGGACAGTGGAACTTTGTGAGGATATTCATTAGTAATAATCTTCAAATGTCAAAGATGCAAAAGCAGCCTTCTTCCCAATCATTAAAAACAGTGAGTCATTAGAGGGCCTCAATTAGGCCTGGATCTCAAAGCATTTATTTCAAGGGACAAAGAGGAACAAGACCAAAAAATGAGAAAGTCTCTTGGGAAAAGACTAGGAAGTGACCTTTCATCCCAAGCATTCTATGATCACTACATCGTAGGCCTCCTAACCACCATTAAGAGACCGTACACTCTTTTCTCATCCACAAAAAAATTTTATAAAGCTTGGATTCCTAGACATGGAACAAACTATCACTTAAACACACACACACACATACACAAAGTTTCTTTGTTTTAAGAATCGTTTCAAATTTGTGTGTGTTCTTACATTTCTTATGTTTATTGCTGTATTTTTCAGAAAATATCAACATTTAAAGCAAATACTAGCTTAACTTAAAGCCATCAAATAATATCCACCTCATAAAATAGCTTGTTTAAAGTATATAAAGAAAGCATGTTAACCATCATCCAATCAGAAAATAGAAATATAAGCAATGTTGCCCATTTCATTGCTCCTATGTGCAGGAAACCCTGAGGCGGCTTAAACACACAGTGTGATTTATTAGAATGATATAGGGTTCTGTGAGATACCCCAAAGGCATGAATGGGCTGGGTCTTAGAATTTACTGGAACTAGAGCCTGAGATGCTCCAGGGAAGCCTGGGAGTCCTTCCTCTCTGTTGCTTGTCTCTGCTTCTCTCTCCTCATTCTTCTCTTCTTGCAGATCTGCTTTCTCAATTTCCCTATTTACATAGCAGAAAACAGCCCCACCCAAAAGACACACTGGGAATATGGTAAAATCAATCATGAAATCCCAGATGCAGGGGCTTAGTAGCATTGCTTGGTACAGAAGCTCAATCCTGGGCCAATTAGTCACTGCTAAAAAGTTATACGTACAAAAATGGTTTCTACCATAGTAACCAGATTGTTGGGCAAGTGGAATTACAAGGAAAGAGTACACTACACTAAGTTTGGGAGATAGCCCACTACAAATTTAGTATGATTTTTATTTTGTCCAGTCACAGTTTTCCATTTGAATACACAAACAAGTTCTCATTTAATTAAGAGTCTTAATTCTCCCAGTTGTGATGGTTTTAATCTCAACTTCCCAATTCCTTCAGGGCAAATGGGACACATAAATTAGAAAAATGAAGACTGCCAGACCAAAAAATGTAAAGCTATTAAGTATTTTATTTCTAACATGAGATACCAAGTGCTTTTCATATTACATGGAAAAAGTTATGAAGCATCTTATTTTAATTAATAGAGCATTAAAACTATTGCTGAAATTTTTAACCATGAAATTTAAGTATACAGCACAGAATTTCCTTCAAGTCGAATTAGCATATGGCCATAGAACCCAATTCTGAAATAGTCATGACAAATCACAGTCATTTAGAAAGCACTGGATCTTAGTTTCCTGTAAATAATATATTAGTGCCTTCAAAGGTCAGGTATCTGAAGTACATACCACTCAGGAAAAAAAATATGATACTGTACAACACTGATCTTGGAGACTTGGTGATAGCTACACAATCTCTAAATTAAAGTTATTACTTTTTATCAAAAGTGTCTTTTATGAAACATAAACACAGTTCTACTACTCATTAATTCAAAAAGAATTTTCTTTAAGGAAGTGGCAAGTGATCTCTGGCTGGGGAATTTCATTTCCATGACAAAGCCTACTACATAATTCAGCAGCCTGGCCCAGCACTATACTGGCCTATAAAAACCTCTTTCTTACATAAAGTTCCTTAAAATCCTACCCAATATCTCTGATCACTTCTCTTCCAAAAGTCTTCCTTGGTTTACACTCAACCAACTCTACACACTTTTTTTATTCTGTAGACCCCCACTATACATGCAACACAATTCAGATCTTCACACCTTCATAAACCAGGGTCATTTGCGCATATAAGGCTCATGACTGAGACTGGTTAGCTCACTTACTGTGACTTTAGGAAGGCTCCCTGCTCTAAGCCTCAATAATCTCATTCATAAAGCAGAGATAATTATAGTTCCTACTTCATTAAGGTTGTTGGTAGGATGTATGTGTCCCTCTAAAATTCATAGATTGAAGTCCTAAACCCCATTATGACTGTACTTGGAGTAAGAAAGTAAAGTTAAATTAGATCATGAATGTGAGGCCCTGATCCAAAGGAATTAGGGTCCTGTAAGAAGGGACACCAGAGAGCTAGTTCATTCTTTCTCTGCTGTGTGAGAATACTGCAAACCAGGAAGAGGGCCCTAACTAGGAATCAAGTCTGCCAGACCTTATCTTGAACTTTTAACCTCCAGAACAATGAGAATATAAATTTCTGTTGTTTAAACCACCTAATTTATGGTATATTATGGCAGACTGAGCAGACTAATACAAAAGATTTGTAAGATATAGTTTCTAGGATACAGTAAGCATAATAAATATGCTACATTATTACTATTATTCAACAAATATTTATTATCTACTATAATTACCAAGGCTCCTGCCATCATGGAGCTTATAGTCTGGGGTTGGGGGAAGCTGAGAAGGGAAATCAACAATATGTAACTGTACTTGTGTTAAATATTATGGAGAAAGTCAAGGGTTAAGAGAAGACAGGAAAAGGGGACCTAATGTAGACAGGAGGGAAAGTAGACATTAAGGCAGGCATCTTTGAGAAAGTGACATTTATACTTTCAGCAAAGGATGAACAGTTTTCCAAATCTAGACTCCTAAAGAGACAGGGCCATGTCTTTCCTTTGTGGACCTTGCACAGGGTAGAAGAATCTGCTACTTTATTAGATTTTTTTTTTTTAATCTCATTTAAGCTATACTAAGAAGGACAAAGACTTGTTTCTAGTTTTTATACAGCACTTCTAAGCTTAATGTTTATTCTGGCTTAAATATGAATGTCCTAAGCTTAGTGTTTATTGAGAATTACCAAGAGAAATAGCAGTATCTTCTAGGGAATTGAAAAATTACCTTTACAGGGAAAAAAGCAGGAGATAAAAGGATCAATAAACAAAAGTCCCCAGTTCCCCAATTCACCTGACTAATGTTACAATCAGAAAGAATTTAACTCATAAGGTCAGACTCTTCAGTCAAGTAAAGACCAGTAAGTAAGAACAAGGACACATGGGAGTATATGAAAGCAGATTCCAGTGTCACTGGTATGTGATTTTTTCTGATCAAAGGGCAAAAGTAGTAAAAATCTTTGAAAAAAAATGACCCACAGTGCTGAGAAGTACATAGCCACAAATATTTCAGTTAAGATGCTATATTTTAACCACCTGGACTGAGAAACAAAACATCTTCTTACCAAACACAGGCCCCAGAAACAAGAAGCCAACAGAAGGATGAAAAGCAGCTATGTTTTCCTGTTGGCTGGGACAATGGAAGGGACCTCTAGTCTGTGTGTTAAGATAAAATATTAAAGGATGTCTCTCTTTATCTTTTCCTCCAGCATTCCCACAGACATTCTGTGAGAGCAAGACTTTTTGAAAATTCTTTTTCCAAGTTGAGTAGAGTGCTCTTGATAAATCATGAAATGTAAATAGTCTAGTGAAAGAAACTTCTAGCTGGGAGCCAGCAAAGCCTGGTACCAATCTTAGTTTGTGGCTATGGGCAACATTTCTCAAATATCTGTGCCCAAGATTATCCATCTCTCACATGAGGATAATAGCCTTTGAAGAAAACAGGTTTGTATGTAAAGGTGCTCTGACTTTTTAATGATAAGGAAGTGTTATAATAATACAGTCAATGTAGTTCCACATTTTAGACAGTATTATATTAGTTTCTTTAAATATATAGTGCTTAACACTGGAATTTAATATATAGAGAGAGCTAGGGTAACTTTTTCATTATAGAGTTCTAGAAGGTATTTTAAATTGTCCAAAAGAGTGGCCAAAGCAAGCTATAATTCAGTTCTGCTTATTCTCATCTGCTGTTTTCCCTTATCAGTGTGTTTTTCCAAGGGCCTCTGTACTTTCCTTAAGTCTGTGACCAGGCCTGCCCCTTTACTCTCAGAAAATGACCTCACTTCCATCATTAGTGAAAGCAAGCCACCAATTTTTACTAAAGCCATGTGTCAAATAATGACATTTTAATCAATGACAGACTGCATACATGATGGTGGTCCCATGAGATAATAGAGTTGAAAAATTCCTATCACCTAGTGATGCTATAGCCATCCTTACATTATACCAAAATGCACTACTTCTGTGTTTGTAGTGATGTGGGTGTAAACAAATATACTGTGCTGCCAGTTGTATAAAGGTATATCACATACAATTATGTACAGTACATTATAATCAATAATAAATTACTATGTTACTGGTTTGTTCATATATTATATATAGTTTATCATTATTTTAGTATGTACTCTTTCTACTTATAAACACGCTTGCTATAAAACACTATACTGTGTTATGCAGGCAGCTGCCTTATACATCTTGTGTTTACTGCATCTCTTCATTACATCATTTTCTCTTGTGCTTGATTTAATCTCCTATTGTTTTGTACAGTAACATGCTGCACAGGCTTAGAGCCTCAGAGCAATAGGTTATATCATGCAGCCTAGGTACGCAGTATAGTCTGTACCATCTAGGTTGATGTAAGTCCACTCCATAACGTTTGCAGGATCAAATCCCCTAATAATGCATTTTGCAGAATCTATCCTGGTCGCTACATGGCTCATGGTAGTATTTTCAATTTTCCCACTTCCCTCTTTAACCCTTCTTCAGCATACCAAATAATTTACATGCACTTCTACCCTTTCCTCCCTCCTGCCATCTCAAAAGAACAAGTGTCACTCACCTAATCTCCCATCCGTTTTACACCCCAGCCTCTCCTACTTCACAGAGACCTCAACCACTTCTCTACTTTCTCTTTACTTCTCATTCTCAAAAATCTCCTTCTCTACAAGTACATACATATATGCTCAAGGCTTGTCCAAGTTTTTAAAAAATACTATGAGCTCTGACTAGGACTTTCTTGCCATCCATTCCACTTTCTGCACAACCAAGCTTCTTGAAAGGGTAGTAGTATATACCAGTGGTTCTCAAACTTTAATGTGCAAACAGATCAACTGAGGAGCATAGTAAAATATACATTCTGTTTCAGGAAGACAGGGGAAGGGCCAGAGATTCTGAATTTCTAACAAGTTTCCAGGTGATGCTGCTGCTGCTGGTCTTCAGGCCATACTTTTAGAAGTAAGTTTCTACAGTCTAATCTCATTTCTGCTATTTCTGCCAACTGGAACCAACATGATTTTTTTAATGTGCTTCTTGGGATGGAAAACTGCCTACCTCCATTCACTTATGTCCTCTGAGTAAGAGCACCTTTCTTCTGTGGCTTCAAATAAATATAGCACCTTTATTAATGCTTTACCTTTATTTAATCTTTTTTATATATACCCATAAGAACAATAGCAAATAGCATATCAACCCCACGGTTTGTAGTGGGTGGCTAACAAGCTTTATCTCATGAAGAGATGGCCCTCTGTGTGTAAACAAAATGCTGAAAGCAAAGTTTTTCAACAAATGATGGTGCCATTATTTTATAAATCTGATCAACAAGTCTGGGTCAAATTCCTGAAGCCCTCGAGAATCACAGGCAAAAAATATTTCGGCACATTCTAGCTGAAATGTGTAAGAAATTATCCCACTAAATGATTTTATTTGTGTTTGTGTAGTGTTTTTATTGTCTTGTTTGCTTGGCTTGCCTTATTCTATTTTTCAGTATAATCTAAGCTAAATCCTTCCAACAGCTGGGGATATGCCTCAAACCTTACAAAAAATGAAAGAGCAACCATTTCAAAGCAGCAAGAACTCACTAGGCTGAAAACTTGTTATTCTGTGTAGTTTTCTAACAAGTTTGCATTACTCAATGAAAATTCTTCCTTCTTGTATCTGAGCCTGATTCTCAACTTACTCTACTCTACCCTCCCATCTATTAGCACAAACAGCAGATAATAGAGTCCTTGAGTCCTAATCACTATCACAGAACACTTCTAGACAAATTACCACAAATTACTATATTGGTGAACTGTCATGAGTGTCATATACTACATTACTTTTATTGCATTAATTAACAATTAGACACAATAAGTTATCTCAAAACAAGGATTAAGCTCTACTGCAAAAGTCAGAAGATTCTCATAGAAAAAAGATCACCTAGCAGATAAACTTTTCTTTATCTGCTACAATGGAGCTGTGAGAATTCACATTTCTACTGTCACCTAATTACTATAAACTCATGCCTCCAGCCAGACTCAAAGCTAGGTCCTCACAATGGCAGTCCCCACTTAATAGCCTTCAAGAGTCCCATCAGGCTTCCAAGGTGATGCTCAAACTCTTTAGTCTGGACCAAAAGGCCTTTCACAAGCTGTTGCTATACCCAGTCTCTACCTATCTCTGCAGCACAGTCCTTTCACTGTCCACTTGCACTCCTGTAGTTCCCCCAAGAGCCTTTCTCTTCCCTACCTCCACATGGAGTGAGGGGACAAACCTAATGGAAATTAAGCTAATATTCTCATTTAAAATTAAGGAGTTTTATTTCCGATCAAGATGACAAAGTAGGTAAACATGCTCATCTCCTCTCAGGACCACATTAATTACGACTAAACTACAGAAGCACCACAGAAAATCGCCTGAAGTCTAGCTGAACCTAAGCCTTACAACTACATACATAGAGAAGAATCCATCTGGGGCAGAGACATGGAACAAGCTAATTCCACATCTGTGTAAGAATCAGGAGGGATATCTTAGCTGTGGAGGTCCTCCTCCCGAAGGAGAGGGTTCCAAGCCCCATACCAGGCTCCTCAGCCCAGGGTTCCAGTGTGAGGGAGAGAAGTCCCCATAACTTCTAGCTGTGAAAACCAGCAGATTATTGCTGAGTGAGTCAGAGGGCAGCTGGAATCCCAGGTGGTCCCCTTAAAGCACCTGAGCATGAACTCGCTGACTGACAAACTCACTTGCTCTAAACTCTAGTGCTGGGCAACAGTTCAAATAGTGCCAGGGACATATAGGGAGAAACCGAGTTGTTTAGCCTGAGGGTGAGGGCTGGAGGAGCAGTTTTCTCCTGGAGGGAGATACTGGTAGAAGCCATTATTTCTTTGGTAAGCCCTCCCCGCTCCTAAGGTGCAGATGCAGATCATATCTGAGTCTCCATCAAACTGGCTAAAACCTGTTGTCTGCCCCACCCTAGTACTTCCCTGGGACCCCAGCCACCCAAACTTCTGGTACAGGGCACACCCAAGCCACTTCCTGTGGCTTTTTCTTACAACCTGTTTTAGCTCATGCTATGGACTTTCCTAAAATCTCCCAAAGGTTCACAAAAACTGAACAAGTAGCATCTGGCTTCAGCACATCCCATACCTCTTGATGAGCAGCCCAAAAACCAGCACTGCTAACAACTGGCCCTCGTTTAAGGCTCTCGAGGCACCTCCAAGCCCATTGTGGATGGTAGCCACCTGTAAATTGCACTGTGGCTCATACAAGGTGACCTAAGGCAGTACACAGACTGCAGCTAAACTTGGCCTGCAGTGAGTCTCCTCCCAGGATGCCCTAGGACTGGCACATCTGGTGACCAGGTTCAAACCAAGCCGAAGCATCACCTGGCCACCTCCAAGAATGACACACCCAAAGGGCAGACTGGGAGGGCACCAGAGACCTGCTAAAACAAATCCTGTTCTATAGAGTCAGCCTTTGCACCATAGCTCCTCCACTGTAGTCACAGCCAGTCCTCACAACCAATCAGCTTGAGGGTCAATCCCTCCCATTGACATGCAAACAGCAACCAAGGCTCAACTACAACACATAACCCACAAAAGGAACATACTTGGAGCATCCAGTTCTTGTGACAAAGGAGATTGCACCACTGGCTAAGTCAAGTCTACTAAGACTGGGAGATAGAGCAGCCCTACCTAATACATAGAAATAAAGACAGGCAGGGAACCAAAATAAAAAGACAGAGAAACATGTCCCAAATAAAAGAATAAAACAAAGCTCCAGAAAGAAAGCTAAACAAAATAGAGACAAGTAATATACTAGACACCAAATTCCAAACACTGGTTATAAAAATGCTAAATGATCTCAGGGAGAACATCAACAAAGAGACAGAAAACATAAAAGTGAGAATAGAAAACATAAAAAAGAACCAGTCAGAAATAAAGACTATAGTAACTAAAATGAAGAATACATTAGAAGAAATCAACAGTAGATTACATAAATGAGAGGATCAAATCAGCAATTTAGAAAATAAGGTAGGGAGTTCCCTGATGGTGTAATGGCTTAAGGTTTCGGCACTGGCGCTGGCGCTGTCGGCGCTGTGGCCTGGGTTCGATTCTCAGTCAGGGAGCTACCCATATACCAAAAAGAAAAAAGAAAAAAAAAAAAAAAAAAAAAAAAAAAAAAAAAAAAAAAAAAAAAAAAAAAAAAAAAAAAAAAAAAAAAAAAAAAAAAAAAAAAAAAAAAAAAAAAAAAAAAAAAAAAAGAAAGAAAGAAAATAAGGTAGCAGAAAATACCCAATCAGAACAGAAAAAAAAAAAAAAAATCCAAAAAAACTGAGAATAGTTTAAGGGGCTTCTGGAACATCAAGCATACCAACATTTGCATCATAGGGATACCAGAAGGAAAATAGAGACAGCAAGGAACTGAAAACCTATTTGAAGTAATAACAGCTGAAAATTTCCCTAACTTGTAAAAGGAAATAGATATATAGGCCCAGGAAGTTCAGAGTCCAAACAAGATGAACCAAAACAGGCCCACATTAAGATACATCATAATTAAAATGCCAAAGATTAAAGACAAAGATAGAATCTTAAGGGCAGCAAAATAAAAGCAGTTAGTTACCTATGAAGGAGCTCCCATAAAACTATTAGCTGATTTGTCAACAGAAATTTTGCAGGCCAGAAGGGATTGGCAGGAAATATTCAACATGAGGAAAAGCAAAGATCTACAACCAAGATTACTCTATCGAGCAAGGCCACCATTAAGAATTGAAGGTTAGATAAAGAGCTTCCCAGACAAGAAAAAGATAAAGGAGTTCATTACCACCAAACCAGTATTACATGGAATCGTAGAAGAACTTCTTTAAGATCAAAAAGTAAAAATATATAAATAATAAAATGGCATTAACTATAAATCTATCAACAATTACTTCAAATTTAAATGGATTAAATGCTCTGATAAAAATACAGGTTCGCTGAATGGATAAGAAAACAAGACCCTTACATATACTGCCTATAAGAGGCTCACTTCAGATTGAAAGGCATAGGCATACACAGACTGAAAGTAAAGAGATGGGAAAAAGGTATTTCATGAAAATGGAAGAAATTTAAAAAGCTGAGTTAGCAATACTTATATCAGACAAAATAGACTTTAAAATAAAGGCTATAACAAGAGACAAAAACCAAATCACTACTTTGAGGGGATGAATTCATCCATATGTTCATTTTAGCATTGTTTACAATGGCCAAGATGTGGAGGCAGCCTGGGTGTCTGTCAATGAATGAATGGATAAAGAGTAGGTGATATAATACATATATATAATGGAATATTGCTCAGCCATGAATGGGAATGGGTTCTTGCCATTGATGGCTACATAGATGGACCTGGGGGGTACTGTGAAGTATGTCAGACAGAGAAAAACAGCAGCTGTGTGATTTTGCTTATATGTGGAACCTAAAGAAGAAAATAGACAAAACAGAAAGAAACTCATAGATACCAAGAACATTTTGATGATTGCCAGATGGGATGGGGCTTGGGGCTGAGTGAAAAAAGGGAAGGGATTAAGAAGTACAGAGTTGTTACACAGTAGTCATGGAGATGTAGGGCACAGCATAAGGAATATAGACAATGATATTGTAATAACTATGTATTGTGTCAAATGGGTACTAAATTTATTGGGGTGATAGATGGGACAGGGTTGGAGGGCAGGATGAAAAAGGTAAAAGGATTAAGAAGTACAAGTGGATAGTTACAAAACAGTCATGGAAATATAAAGTAAAGCACAGAGAACATAGTCAATAAAATGGTATTAACTGTGCATAGTGTCCAGTGTGTATTAGACTAGTCAGAGGTTCACTTCTTTTTTCTTTTGATGTTTCCCTGGCTGGGAATCAAACCCAGGCTGTGGTGTTGAGAGTGCTGGAGCCTAGACACTACACCACCAGGGAACCCAACTTCTTAAATTATATAAATGTCTAACCCCTATGCTGTACTCCTGAAATCAAGATAAAAATCATATTGAATGTCTAAACAAATCAAGAAATAGTGTAAAAAATTTATTAAATTAAGAAATTTCAAACTCTAGACTATGTTTTGTCAGATTTACTCTGTGGTGGCTTCTAATGACTAATCTCTTATGAGTCATTTTACTCACTGCTCATTGTAAGGTATATTTGTCTCAGATTTAAAAATTCTAAATTCACTAATTATAATGGCTGTAGTCCCTCCATAGTTCACTCCACTGTCTACTGGCCTGTTGGTTTCCACCCAGGTTAAAGAGGGAACACCAAGAAGCCCAGAATGACTTTATATGGAAACAGATACAGAAGAAGTAGAAAAATCCTATGTACCCATGACCAGTCTCTGGGTTCCTGGAAGCTGTGGACTTATCACAGGGGTGGTGGTGATAGACAGAGGCAAAGGATGTTAAGTCACATTACCGTAAGAAAAGAATTTAAGAGCCTGCTTGAAGATGGGCACACAAAGTAATCTCCCTGTAGAGGAACAAATTCCTCTTTAGAAGCTTAGAGCCTGGAAGAGCCAAGATGATCCCTTAAAAAGCTCCCTTTCCCATTCTCCTATGAGGAGAGAGGGTAAGGGTTATATCCTCTTGGTCCCATCCAACCCTCTGGAAAGACTGGCTGTGGACCTGCTGCCTACCAGAAACAGTATCTCGTAAGACTCCAGGCAGTGGGAGTGCTCAAAAGACTACACAAATATTGCCATTTGCAACAAAATAGATGGACCTGGAGATCATCATGCTAAGTGAAATAAGCCAGACAGAAAAAACAAGGAACTGTATGACTTCACTCATATGCGGAATATAAAACTGAAACCAAAGAAAAAAGAAATGAACAAACAAATAACCCATGGACACAATGAATAGTTTAATGTTTATTTGGGGATGAGTGGGTTAGGGAGGGGAGAAAGGGGAGGGGGTGGGAGAGGAGGGGGGGAAGCTAAATATAAGGTGATGGAAAGAGAAGTCACATTAGGTGGTAAACTTATTATACATCAAGTTGACAATGCAAAAAAAAAAAAAGACTACACAAATGGAAGATCAACTTCCCATATACAACACACATAACAATCTCTTAGCAGATCTCTCAATTCTAATCCTATATAAGCTAATTCCTTCCTATTCCCAATGCACTAAAATAATAACTTTTGGCTTTCCCTACAAAATACATACAAATTATTTCTGAATCTACTGCTTACTACTCAATTCTAAAAACAAATTAGATCCCAAGTTCTACATTCCCCAAGATATAAGTCTCAGAATGAGTTAAAAGAAAAAAATATAACAAAACCCTAAGGTATAGATCTCTGTATCAAAAGCTCAGAAAATGTAGGTCAGCATGGAGGCTTGAGGCAATCCCTTAGATGAATCCAGTGATAGGAAATTAGCTGCTATAGACCTGAAGACACTGCCAGGAGATGTTCTCTGTAAACACAAGGCTGCTTACCACTCTTTTCTACAAGGGAAGGGGTGTGTGTGTATGCATGTGTGTGTGTTTGTGTACAGGGTGGGGAAAATGAAGAGTGAAGAGAGTCTTCAATCAACATAGCTTAAATGCCTAAGCAGTGTGTTGATGGCATGACACTGTGTGGCTACTCCTGCCTTTTGGCAGGATTACAAAGTACCCCAAGGTACTGTGGAGTAAGTTCATACTTCCTTGTTTTTTGTAGTAAACATAGCTGCCTGAATTCACTAATTTATACAATGTCCAAGGATAATTTTAGTCACCAGTAGCACAACCTATTAGAAAGTGCTTAGATTCAATGATTAATTTATCCAGACACTGTAAATATATTGAGTCTATCTAGTTTGTTCACTGGAATGCACATTCATACTGAGAGTAAAATATACATTATACATCATAACTTAACCTTTACTTTATGCCCAGGCCTCACAGTGCAATCTCAAGTAAGCAATTATAAAACTACAACCAGAGTATTTTAGCTAAAGAAGCTGTGACTCTGAAGCGTAGTACGTTCATCTATTGTGTGTTATAATGAAGGCAGTAATTTGTCTCAGTACCATTTAGATGGTACAGCTATCCTCAAGACCAGAAGGAAAACTAATTTCTTAGGAACAAGTACTGGAACTAAAACTTTAACAATAGCAAGAGGTTAAAATGGTACATTTTAAGTTTAAAAAACAAAACTCAGGCTTGAGAAAGTGGGAGGGATGGAAGGAAGGGATATAGAGTTGCCTTGGAAACTGAATGTGATATTATTGCAGCAATAAGCCTCAGGAATCATTGTTGAGAAGGTGAAAATACTGCTCATCTGCTTAGAACTGGACAAGGGTAATTTAGAACCTAAATAATTGTGATTTCTACAATCCTCAGGGAACTCTAAAGAGTGCTATAGAGTGGAGGTTCTGTAATACAAACTCATAAATCTACAGAGGAACACAAGAAAGGCCCCCTGCAAGGCTGCAGAAAGCAGCCAACCACAGGAACAAGTTACAGGTACAACTGCCAGAGCATTCACATAAACAGGCACCACCAGGCAACTCACTCTGCAGTCCTCCTCGATTCTTTCTCATGGCCTTCACAATACACCACAATCCCAAACAGGCAGGTTTGCAGGGAGACAGATTCATTCATCAACCCAGCTCTATGTCTTTCTTGCTCGCTGAACTTGGATACGCCACTAGCCTCACCAAGTCTCATCTGGAAAAACAGAGGAAATACCACTTTCTTCTCAGGCTTATTATGTGAATCAAATGAATGAGAAAATGCCCTAGAACACTGCCTGGCACATAGTAGAGGACTCTTACATGTTAATGACCTTTGTGTTCCTAGTGGTCAATGCATTTATTTTGACCTGTTTCTTTCCACCACGGAAAATCTCATATTGACAAAGAACTAGATTTCATATGAGAATCCATGGCAGGAGGTCTTTACAGACAACTCATAAAGTGTGTAGAGTGTGGCATCTGGGCAAGTCAGAGTTAGGATGTGGGGCCCTTTCTGCCATTCAGACACTTAAGAATCAAAATCCTGCTGATGGCACAGGGATGGTAGGTGGCACAGGATTATGTGTGGGTGAGGACCTGAGTTGAATATGGATTGCCTGAGTATAAGCATAGCTCTCCATAAGGACAGGGATCATGCCCAGTCTATCTAACTATATGTCCCTAGTGCCAATGCAATACTGGAGGTATAGAATGTGCTTCATAGGGCATATGTGGAATAAACAAGGGTGTACCAGGAGCTGTGGGCAAAGTCACCCAGGAATCAGGAACCAGGAGTAGAGTTCAGAACAAGAGCACAAATGAAAATCATGGACAAGGCAAAAAATGCTTCCCTCCATGATGTGGTCATTCATGCATTTAACAAATATTTATTGAGCACCTACTATGTTCCAGGCACTGTTTTAACCTTTTTGCAACAAAACAGACAAAGAAAAGTCCTCCTCTCCTGGATTTACATTCTAGTGACAGTTATGTTACACTAAAATGGTTGATGTGTCTGTTTCCTTCACTTCTCTAGGAGCTTTTTCATGCAAGAAAATATTATCTTAGTCACCTCTGATTCCTCAGTACTGGCCACAGTGCCTGTGGTCCCATAAAAAGGGCACTGTAAATATTTTTTTAAACTGAGCTCAAAGTCAGGCATCAAGAGAAGCAGAAGCATAGAACAGCATTGGCTTGGGTTAGAAAATGCTGCAGTCCTAGATTTCATTCAGCTTTACCACTAACTAGCCTGGTAACCATGGGCAAATTACTTTACCTCTCTGATCCTGTTTCCTCATTTGTAAAGAGCAAATAATGGTAATACATAGCGTATGGGGTTGTGGTGAGGGTTAAAAGACATGCTGCCTTTAAAGTAATTAGTATGGAGGAGGGCACTTGGTCGCCAGGCCATGAGAGCGCTGCTCTTAGACCACGATCATGATTGCTATTGTTATTGTTCATCACCAGGGACAGGAACTTGGCTGTGCTCAGCCAAAGAACATGAGTAAAAATCTGGAGCAAATCCTCACCTGCAAGACTTTTAACTCAAAATAAGATCACTTCATTCATAAGAACTCTCCCCCACTGATAACTGTGTCTAAAGGAGGCCCCACCCCAACCCCAGGCCAACACAATCCTTTCAGTGTGACTAAGCACCCTCTGATCAGCCATAGTAACCTCCCTAGTCAGCCCTGATTTCCAATCCAATTCCAAATAGCATCAGTTCCCAATGATGGTCCTCATTAGCTGGCTTGCTCCCAGTGACCATTCTCAAAAGGTCAAAACTCTAGTTTTGTACCTCTAGTTTCAGACCTGGGCAAACTTGGAAAGGCCAAACATTTCCTCACTCAATTCTGGTAATTTAGATAAACTAGCTTGTCTATAACAAAGCAGAAACAATTCTCTCAGAGAAATACTCCTGTAGAGACGCTTTTGGTTTGCATAAGGGATGATCATACACATGGGTAATGATTGAAAATGAGCTGAAGAAAGAAAATTATAGAAGAATATATAAATAGTTATTAAAATGGGTTACTTGAATGAGCTCAGAGTGGAAAGGGAGAGAAGTTGCAAGAAGAAACAAGAAGTTGCTAGACTAAACACATAAACCTATAGGTATAATTTTACATGGATACATACATAGGACTATATATTTGCATATATGTATATATGATACAATGAACTGTAGTTTCAATAATATATATAACATATTCAACAACATACATATGTTATCTCCACCCTCCCAGAACATACATATGAGGTCAGACAATTAATTTCACGAAGTCATCCTAGAAAAAGTGCTACATACCTCATTGCTGAATATCACTAAGTTCACCTTTGGTGTACCCACTTCAGGAAGCTATGCACTGACACTAGTGCCTAGTCTACCCTTCAAGGCAATTTTGGAACTCTTTTTCGGGAACAGCCATCAGAGCTGTCATCATACCCAAAATCTGACGATTAAGTTTGCAAATGTCACCATATGCATACATTGGCAGCACTGTACAAATAACTCAGTAAGGTCTCATATGAGAACCTTGGCAAGGTTATAACATCTTACTGAGTTGTGCATACAGTGTGTCAATATATGCACACAGGGGCAATTTTGCTAACTTAATTGTCAGATTTTAGGTGTGACAACAGCCTGGATGGCCATTCCAGAAAAAGAGTTCCTCAATTGCTTTGAAGGGTGGACTACATGCTGGCATCTGTGCATAGCTTCCCAAGGGGAGTACTTTGAACGTGACCATAGGGATATTCAGCAATGAGGTACACAGCACTTTTTCCAAGATGAGTTCAAAAATTAATTGTCCAACCTTGTATAACATATACATATTCAATAGCATAGATGAAGTACATATGTATATATGATAGTTATTGTCTCTTACTCCTCCCCAAAAAGCCATTTCTAAAATTTAATACAAAAATCAATAGCAACAACAATAAAGGGGACATTAAAGCTTGACCTTTTTGAAATAAATAATAATGTAATAACATATCAGTGAACAAACTGGGGAAATAAGCTTAAAATAAGTCATACAGAAGTTTCTTCAAACAAGTCTGAAAGAGAAGAGCTATACCAGTGTACAGAAAAGTGTCCTAAATTCTCATTATATTACCACAAGATTGACAGTAACTACTACTTCATTGTCATTCCTCTCCATTCTTCTCCATAACCATATATTGAACAGAGCCCCAAATAGATAGCATTAGAACTGCATTACACATGACAGCATCTGTAAACTCTGTAATAGCTCTCATGTCTACTCTTAGACACCAATAACATAAATATAGACTCTGGTTTTCAAATGACAATTTTGCTCATAGGAACATAAGTGGTAAGTCAAAATTCAGATGACTGGAGTTATTTTAGGTAATTCACAGGTTGTAAAAACTAATGAGAAGTAAAAAAAATTATGAAAGTACTATAACTCTTCCATTAAAATGAAAATCTGGCGGAGGAGGACAAGATGGCAACTGGAGAGGAGGTCCCTAAAGCCTCTCCCAGAAAACGCAATTGAACGGCCACCCAGGAGCCAAGAAAGAGCACCCTGGGTGACAAAAAAACAGCAGCTGAGACATCCACGCATCGCAAGTAAACACCTAAGGATTGGAGAGAAAGGGGCGAGCAGACAGAGGGGAGGGAGCAAAGATGGATCGCAACAGGACCCAATTGCGGCTGACTGCAGTGCATGGGAGGGGAGAAGCCAACAGGCAACAAGAGGAAAAGCCCTAGCAAAGTGGCAGAACAGTGGGAGTCCACTGGGGAGCTAGGCTGGGGAGCTGGAATTTGGAGTGGCGAGTTGGGGACAGAGCTTGGGAGCCAGCCTCTGGAACTCTTGATAGCAGGGCTAAGCAAGGACTCTGAACTGCAGAGAAGACACCTTGGCTCTAGGCTCCCTTGGGACCCACAGCACAGGCGCATGCAGCTCCTGCGCAGGGCTGCGGTTCCTGGTCCCTGGCCTGCTGCGGGGGCAAGCCGGCTTCTGGCACTGCGTGCACAGCTCCTGTGTAGGGCTGCGGCTGCCATTCCCGGCCTGCTGCAGAGGCGGGCCAGCTGCCATCCTACAGTGGGATCAGACCCACAGCTTCGGCCTTGTGTGCACACCTGCTCGTGCACCCCTGGGTCCTAAAAGCACTGCGAGCCCACAGAATCTGCCCCAACATTTGGCCACGGAAGCAGGCCTAGGAAGAAAGGCGGATTTGATAGCATTCACCCCAGCCAGCAGGAGCAGCCTTGGCCCACATCATCCAGCTTCCCCAGCATAGGGCAGAAGGTGGAGTTGCCTCAGTGTGCCTTTTGTTGGCCGCTCCCCTCTCCTACAACCTCCCCAACCAACTAACTACAGGAAGCGAAGGGACCATGATAGATGTGCACCGCCTCCAAACGTAGCAGGAGACCAGAAATAAGAAATAACCCCTCTTTCTCCCAAAACTTGTCCCACCAGTGCCACCTCATCTCTGCCCTACAGCAAGACACCTCAAAAGTACCAGTCTGGGCTCCTGGACACTACTGAACATAACGCCCTGATGTCAAAGAGGAAGACCCAGCAGGCAGGATGAATTCCTTAAAAACTAAAACTCCTCAGAAAGTACAGGAAATTTATCAAGACAGCTTCTTAGACCTAGAAGTTTCAGAATTAAGTGACAGAGAATTTAAAGTAGCCATTCTAAAGGCTGTGAGAGAAATGAAAACATACTGGCAGAGCACCATGGCTGAGATAAACAACATAAAAAAGGAGATGAATGACATAAAAAAGGAACTCCATGAACGAAAGGAACAATTTAACAAAGAAATTCAGAACATAAGGAAGATTGAGATGGAAATGTGAGAGATAAATAATACGATAAAAGAAGTAAGAAACGAAATAACTGCCATAGGAAACAGGGCCAACCAGATGGAGGAAAGAATTAGTGATATCGAAGATCAGAACTTGCAAACAACTCAGAAAGAGGAAGAGAGGGAATATAGAACCAAAAGGATTGAAAAACCTCTGTAAGAACAATCTGACTCCACAAGACAAAACAACATCAGGATAATAGGAATAGAAGAAGGGGTAAAGCATTCTACAGAGAGCATACTCAAACAAATAGTAGATGAGAACTTTCCAATCCTATAGAAAGATCTGGAACCCCAAGTTTAAGAAGAAAACAGGTCCCCTAGATACCTGGACCCTAACAGTTCTTCTCCAAGACACATGGTACTGAAGATGTCCAAAACTAAAGACAAAGAGACAATTCTCAAGGCAGCCAAGGAAAAAAGAACTATAACCTTTAGAGGAAAACCCATCAGGCTGGCATCAGATCTCTCAGCAGAAACTCTGCAAGCCAGAAGGGAGTGGAATCCAATATTCAAAAATTTAAAAGAGAGGAACTTACAGCCAAGAATAAATTATCCAGCAAAACTATCTTTCAGATATGAAGGTAGAATAAAGACCTTCTCAGACACACAGAAGCTGAGGGAATTTGCCAGCACAAAGCCAGCACTCCAAGAAATACTGAAGGAGGCTCTTCAACCTGAAACAAAACATCAGGAAAAATGGAACAAAGTTGTGGCAACAAGAAAGAAACAAAAATAAAACAAAAACAAACAAAGAAATAAGTAATGGCCACAGAAAATCATCACATATCGATCACCACTCTCAATGTTAATGGACTGAACTCACCAATAAAAAGACACAGAGTAGCAGACTGGATTAAAAAACAGAACCCATCCATATGCTGTCTCCGAGAAACACACCTCAGCCATAAGGACAAACACAGACTCAGAGTGAAAGGATGGGAAACAATATTTCAAGCAAATGTAACCAAAGAAAAGCAGGAGTTGCCATACTCCTTCTAATGAAATAAACTTCAGGTTAAGAAAGATAGTAACAGACAAGGATGGACATTACATAATGATAAAAGGCACAATAGAATAACAAGAAGACTTGACACTAATTAATATATATGCTCCCAACCAGGATGCACCAAAATATACAAAGAAACTACTAACAGATTTGAAAGGAGAAACTGAGGAACACACAATCATTGTGGGAGACTTAAATACCCCACTAACAGCCATGGACAGATCATCGAAACAGAAAATAAATAAGAAAACATCAGCTCTAAACGTCACATTACAGCAACTGGACATAATTGACATTTACAGGACACTTCATCCAGCAAAAAGAGACTATTCCTTCTTTTCTAGTGCACATGGAACATTCTCAAGGATAGATCACATGCTGGGAGTGTAAAAGGAAAGCAAAAAATAACACATATACATGGAGATTAAACAACAGCTTATTAAAAAAGGACTGGATAAAAGAACAAATAAAAGATGATATTAAAAAAATAAAAAAATATATAGAAACTAATGACAATGAAAATACAACATATCAGAATTATTGGAAGACAGCAAAAGCAGTAATAAGAGGGAAATTTATATCATTACAGGCCTATCTTAAGAAACAAGAAAAATCACAAGTAAACATCTTAACATCTCATGTTAAAGAACTAGAAAAGAAAGAGCAGACAAAACCCAAAGTCAGCAGAAAGAAAGAAATAATAAAAATTAAAGCAGAGCTAAACCAATTAGAGAACAGAAGGACATTAGAAAAAAATTAATATTACGAAGAGCTGTTTCTTTGAGAAAGTCAACAATATTGACAAACCCCTGGCTAGACTAATCAAAGGACGAAAGGAAAGGACACAGATATCCAAAATTAGAAATGAAAGGGGAAAAATTACCACTGATACCACAGAAATACAAAGGATTATAAGAAAATACTATGAAGAACTTTATGCCACTGAATTTAACAACCTGGAAGAAATGGACAAGTTTCTAGAAACTTATAGCCTACCTAGACTGAACCAAGAAGAACTGGATAATCTAAATAGACAAATCGATAGTGAAGAGATTAAAACGACTATCCATAATCTCCCTAAAGGCAAAAGCCCTGGACCAGATGGTTTCACCAATGAGTTTTACCAAGCATTCAAAGAAGAATTAACACCTCAGACTCTCCCAAAAAATTGAAGAGGAAGCAATACTTCCTAACTCATTCTGTGAGGCCAACATTACCCTAATACCAAAGCCTGGCAAAAACAACACAAAGAAAGAAAACTATACACCAATATCTCTGATGAACACAGATGCAAAAATTCTAAACAAAATATTAGCAAACAGAATACAACAATGCATCAAAAAGATCATACATCAAGATCAAGTGGGATTCATCCCAGGAGCACAAGGATGGTTCAACATACGAAAATCAATCAATGTGATACGCCACATAAACAAAATCAAAGATAAAGACCACATGGTCATTTCAATTGATACAGAAAAAGCTTTCGACAAGGTACAACATCCATTTATGATCAAAGCACTAAACAAAATAGGTGTAGAAGGAAAATATCTCACCATAATAAAGGCCATATATGACAAGCCCACGGCTGGCATCATACTGAATGGGGAAAAGCTGAAGCCTATTCCCCTAAAATCAGGAACAAGGCAGGGATGCCCCCTGTCACCACTGCTATTTAATATAGTACTGGAAGTTCTAACCACAGCAATCAGGCAAGAGAAAGGAATCAAAGGTATCCAAATTGGGAAAGAAGAGATCAAATTGTCACTATTTGCAGATGACATGATCCTTTCTATAAAAAATTCCAAAGATTCCACCAGGAAACTATTAGAAACAATTAACGAATATAGTAAAGTCACAGGATACAAAATCAATGTAAAAAAATCAACAGCATTCCTATATACAAACAACGAATCCACAGAAAAAGAAATAAGGGAGTCAATTTCCTTTGCTATCACAACGAAAAGAATGAAATACCGGGGAATTAACTTAAAAGAACGTGAAAGACTTATACACGAAAAACTATAAGACACTTTTGAAAGAAATTGAAACAGACTTTAAGAGGTGGAAAAATATCCCCTATTCATAGATAGGAAGTCTTAACCTTGTTAAAATGGCCATTCTGTCAAAAGCAATCCAAAGATTTAATGCAATACCCATCAAAATCCCACAATCATACTTTCGTGAAATAGATAAAAGAATTATCAGATTTATATGGAACCATAAAACACCTCGAATTGCCAAAGCAATACTACATAAAAAGAATAAGGCTGGTGGCATTACATTTCCTGACTTCAACTTATATTACAAAGTATCAATAGTCAAAACAGCTTGGTACTGGCAGAAGAACAGAAATATAGACCAATGGAATAGAAATGAAAACCTAGAAATAAACCCACAAATTTATGGACAAATAATTTTCGATAAAGGAGCAAAAAACATACAATGGGGAAAAGACAGCCTCTTTAGTAGGTGGTGCTGGGAAAACTGGAAAAACATATGCAAAAGAATGAACCTGAGCTGTGAACTCTCTCCATATACAAAAATTAACTCGAAATGGATTAAAGACCTTCATATCAGACCCGCAACAATAAACTGTATAGAAGAAGACATTGGTACTAAACTTATAGACCTAGGACTCAA
Organism: Lyroderma lyra; assembly: GCA_004026885.1. NCBI lineage: Eukaryota > Metazoa > Chordata > Mammalia > Chiroptera > Megadermatidae > Lyroderma > Lyroderma lyra. Next base: position 140 of record PVJL010009057.1, on the reverse strand, counting down.
GGAAGACTTCATGAACCTGTCCTCAAAGGCAAGGGAAGTAAAAGCAAAAATAAATGAATGGGACTATATCAAACTAAAAAGCTTCTGCACAGCAAAAGAAACCATCAACAAGGCAAAGAGACAGCCAACTGAATGGGAGA
>PVJL010009056.1:0-60591 GCA_004026885.1 Lyroderma lyra | reverse complement strand
ACCCAATTAAAAAGTGGGCAGAAGAACTAAACAGACACTTCTCCCACGAAGAAATACAAATGGCCAGCAGACATATGAAAAAATGCTCATCCTCATTAGCTATCAGGGAAATGCAAATCAAAACCACAATGAGATACCACCTCACACCTGTGAGAATGGCTGTTATCAACAAGACAAGGAATAACAAGTGCTGGAGAGGCTGTGGACAAAAAGGAACTCTCGCACACTGCTGGTGGGAATGCAAACTGGTACAACCACTGTGGAAGACAGTGTGGAGGTTCCTCAGAAAATTGGGAACAGAGTTACCACTTGACCCAGCAATCCCCCTTCTGGGGATCTACCCAAAAATCTTGAAAACCTTTGTCCACAAAGACTTATGTATTCCAATGTTCATTGCAGCGCTGTTCACAGTGGCCAAAACATGGAAACAAACAAAGTGCCCTGCGACAGATGACTGGATAAAGAAGCTGTGGTACATATACACAATGGAATATTACTCAGCTATAAGAAAAGATGAAATATTGCCATTTGCAACAAAACGAATGGACCTGGAGATCATAATGCTTAGTGAAATAAGCCAGACAGAAAAAACAAAGAACGGTATGACTTCACTCATATGCAGAATATAAAACTGAAAGCAACAAAGAGAAAAGAAATGAACAAACAAACAAATAGCCCATGGACACAATCAATAGTTTAATGTTTATTTGGGAACGAGTGGGTTAGGGAGGGGAGAAAAGGGGGGGGGTGGGAGAGGAGGTGGGGTGGGAGAGGAGGGAGGGGAAGCTAAATATAAGGTGATGGAAAGAGAAGTCACATTAGGTGGTGAACTTATTATACAATGCACTGTAGAATTGTATGCCTGAAACCTATGTAATCCTTGCTAACAGATGTCACCCCAATAAGTCTAACAATAAAAATGAATTAAAAAAAAAAGAAAGAAAATGAGTAAGCAAGTCACAGACTAGTAGAAAATATCTGTACAAAATAAATTTGATACATTGACTGGTATTCAGGACATATGAAGAACTCCTGTATCAATAATAAAGAGTCAAACAATCCAATTTACTAGTATATAGCAAATGCTCATAAACGATAGCTACTGTTGGTTTAAATTAGGTATGCTTTATATATAGACTTGGCAAACTTAAAAAGAAAAAAGACTTGACAAATTAAATCCTTTTATTTAATGCGAAAATGCTATCTTGCTATCAGGTGTTTCCTTTATATTATGCCCTTGGAAAATTCCTTAGTAGCAAGTCAGTGTGTGAATGGTCAATCTCCACAGCCATGACAGAAGCAATTCTGATAGTTTGTCTGATCCGTTTGACTTTGCATACATGCTTTCCCAGAGGTGACTTATGACAGACACATTGACTGTTCACCAGGAAATAGTCTGAATCCATCAAACTGTTTCTTCCAAGTTAACTGAAAAAGTGACAAGGTCAATTTTGATGAGATAAGATTTCAGGTTTTGCATCAGAGGTGAAGAATGAAGAATTTAGGAAGTACTCTGACTTCCTAAAACTGACTAAGGTGTCTATGGTCTTCTCAAACTTTCCCCTGACTGTGGATGCCTCCGTCTCTACACGTGGGAAAGCAGACAGAACATAGCAATGAAGAATGCTAGCTAGCTCTGGAGATAGGCATGGGCCCTGGCTCTGCTGCTTATTAATTAACTGCCTGATGTTGGACCAGTATTAACCTAATACCAGTTTCCTCACAGGTAAAATGGTGATAACAGTAACACTTATACTCTAAGGTAATTGTTGTCCTGACTGCAGCTCTAAGATACTTCTAATGGAGATGACTGATCTAATATTAATTCCTTGACCTTTCTTCCTTCTTAAAATGCTCTAGATGCACAAATTTAAAAGTATAACTAGATCATGAAGTGAGAGAACTTCTCTAAAGTGGTTTTTAGCTGTTAATATTCCTTCAACACATAATGCTTTGGGTATTAACTCGGGTGTTAATAAGAGCTACTGGATTTTTCAAGGAAGAAATAAGCACATCTAACGGGGAAAAAACTGCTAAAAGAAATCCTGAGGCCTGGCTCTTCAGCAGCAAGGCACGATGAGTAGAGGTGAGCAAAGACAGAGTCAAGGTTAAGAGAAACAGACGGGAAGAGCGAAGGCACTGAGAATATGGAATGCATCTGGACTGCCATTTCACATGCCACATCATAGACAGCAACTTTATTAATGTACCACAGTGGGGCAGACATGAGGAAACGTTCCACAGAAAGGGTGGACAAGTTTTCAGAAGACAAGTAAGATAACCCTTATTACCAGGCCACCACCTCCTTCTACCTTTTAGCTTCCTCCTCTCATCAATGGCAATAAATTTTTTATCCTTTCTCCTTGCTGCCCATTCCCCTCTTAATTTGGCATGGATTCCAATACTCTTTATCCTATATCACTGCCACTTCTATTCACACTGATTAGATCTTTCTGCAAGATCAGCACCACTTCTGCTTCAAGAAATAAAAGCTTTGACAGCATTCACACAAGAAGGGAGTTGCCATCCCAGGCTGCATAAATCTGGAAACTTGGTAAAAATGGATGGGTGCATAAAAACACTTGGCAAGCACCTTTGAAGCAAAAGGCAAATGGCATAAAAAACTTATAGGAACTGATAAGAAAAATATTAAGAACTCAACAGATACTTAGGCAAAGCTCAGAGACCAAGTCTTCAAAGAAATACAAACTGGCTTTAAAAAAAAATTTTTTCATCTTTACTACTAATCAAAGAAATATAAAGTATAATGAAATCCCACTGATTACCTAAAATATTCCATGCTTTTTAAAAAAAGAATATTTCTCAGTATTTGGAATGGTGTAATGAGAGGAATATTCTCGTATGCTACCAGTGAGAATTTAAACAAGCATAACTTTCCAGAAAGCAATGTGAAAACTTCATACACATAATCCAGTAATTCCACTTTTAGTAATGCAGGTTAAAAAAATAACTAATCAGAAATTCAGGCAATTTTTACAACGTAATGTTCATTGCTATTTTAGATGCATATCTTTAACAAGGAAAATAAAAGGGTAAAAAGTCCATGCTTGGTATTAGGGGAACAGTGAAGAGTGTCTTTTTTTCTCACCTGTGAGTGATCAGCACCTTTACTTTTAGCACTTCAACCAGTATGTATCATATTTAGTCATGCCCAGGTCTGTCTGCTTCACTGGACTGTAATTCCCTGAAAATAAATTTGAGGTCCCATTCACCTCTGTTTTATATCCCTTTCCACCTCTTGAGTACCCCCAGCGTCTAGCACAATACAGTAGACTCTCTGTTAACTGGAACTCAAGCATTGTTTTTGAGATTTTGCCAGCTGCTTGAGTTCCGGTTAACGGGAGTCTATTTACTATACTTCTCTAATACCAGGACACAAACATTTTTGTTAAGTTGTATAAAGCCAATTAATCAATGACTTCAGATAGTACAATTTTATACACATTAAGACATATGAACACACATAAAAGACATGACAAACACTAAATTTATTACTGTACTAACTTTACCACAATTTGCAATAAACTCAATTCCACAAGATTATAGGAATGAGTATTAGATTGCATTCTAATTTAATAGTAGTCAATCTACGTTCATCCCCCTTTATCCTTTCTCTGCCTGGAACATAGATGTGAGGTCTAGAGATGCAGCAGCCATCTTGAAACTGTGAGCCAAGAAGCCACAAGTGGGGTTCGTTTCCCAGTCACTGAGCCACTGTTTCACTCTACATATCTTGTGTGGGTAAAATAAACATTACATGTTAAATCCACTATTAATGGTGTTTTCTGCTACTGTGATTAATAGAATTTTCTGATAGATACTAGTAACAGAATTTTCTATCAGTTGTTCTGATTTACCCATCCACTTGGCTATAGTGACTAGACCAGGGATGGGCACTTAAATGAAATAAAGCCAACCAGAGTCTTTCTCAAGACTGCCTTATATGGTCTCCATCTATGGCTTCTGGCAAACATTTTTGCTTGCCCCTTGAAAAAGCTTATCTGTTGAATAAAGACAAATGGAGTCAAAAGATGAAGAGATCAGCTATGCCTGAAGCCTATACCAGACTTCCCAATTATTATGCAAACTTCCTCTTTTTTTGCTTAAGGTTATTTAAATAACAAAGGCAGGCTGATATATTGTGTCTCCACTGTAATTTTTTTTTTGTTGCATTAGATATATCTAGATATAACTGGTGCTGTGTAGTCACATGGTATCTCCCTCCATCATTCTTGACCTTGCACACAGAGATGCTGACATTTTTCACCCAGTGCACAATGAAATGGGAGAGTGTTCAAATGTTCCATTCAAACAGCGTGCTGTTACCGAATTCTTAACAGTGAAAAATGTTCCTCCAATTTTTTGAAATTATTGAAAAAGGTGGGGACTTGTTAAAGAAGTTCATTACAGGTGATGAAACTTGGGTCTATCGTTAATACCCTGAGAACAAAAGGCAAACCATGGAATACCAGCATAAGGGATCACCTTAGCCAAAAAATTCAACACTCGGGCTTCTGCTGGGAAGGTCATGCTGACTGTTTTTTGGAATTCTGAATATATTGTTCTTGCCGACTTTCTTGAAAAAGTAACAACAATAAACTATGAATGTTATACTGAAACGCTTATTGCATTAAAAAGAAGACTCAAACAGACCGGAATAAGAAATGAAACACTTCTTCAGCACAACGCCAGGCCTCACACAAGTGCGGCAACAAGAGATGCAACTCAACGCCTGGGCTTTTCAGTGCTGCCACAACCACTGCATAGCCCAGACCTGGCTCCTAGTGATTTCCACCTGCTCCCCAAACTAAAGGAACACTTGAAGGGTCAGCGCTTCACCTGTGATGAAGAGGTAAAGTCTTTAGTGAGAAAATACTTTCAAAAACAAAATAATGATATTTTAAAGGACAGATTTCAAAAATTACTGCAGTGTTGAGGGAAGTATATTGAAATGTGTGGTGATTTTATACAAAAATAATTATGCAACTTTGAAAATAAATGATGTAAGTATATTTCTTTTTTATTTCATTAAAATATCTTTTCCCATTCATTTCCTATTTAAGTGGAGGTAAAATTTATCAGCCCGCCCTCATATATTTCTAGTACTTACATCCAAAAGAGTCCTACATACTACCAGGGGGGGAAGCATATAAACAGTTCTTTTACAGGTTGGAAAAAACTTTGCCCCATATTAATCCACATAACTCAAGTTACATTTTTCGTTCTCCAATTGCGTACTATTTCCTTTCATACAATCAGATAAAATCACTTAGTCTTTCCTATATATTGTTCATATTTTTTCTATTTACTGTATTTTGCAGAGTATAAGGCATACCTTTAGCCCAAATTTGTGAGGGAAAAATAAGGGTGCACATTATACATGAGTGGTATTAATTCTGTATCTATATAAATGTTTTTAATTCCTTTATTTATGCTTATGAGTTAAAAGTATAATTCTAGAAATCAATAACGGTATCCATATGCAAAATAATACCCTGAAATACAATAATTGGTTTTTTTTTAAATTGTTAAATTTATTGGGGTGACACTGAGTTAGTAAAAATTACATAGGTTCCAGGTGTATAATTCTATAATATATCGTCTATGTATTGTATTGTGCTCACTACCCAGAGTCAGTTCTCCTTTGATCACCATATATTTGGCTTTCCCACCCTCTCCTCCCACACCCTCAGGTAACCACTAAACTATTGACTGTGTCTGTGAGTTTTTGCTACTTCGTTGCTTTCAGTTTGATATTCCATATGAGTGATGTTTAAAAAAATGCTAAAATTCCTTTATAATACAAAAAACAAAAACCTAAATATAAACAAGTAAAATCAGAATTAAAAAATTAAAACGAAAGATTTTTTTTTCCCCCCTGCAAGTTTGAGCCAAAAACTTGGGTGAGCATCATACACAGAAAAGTATTTTATACAGTACTATTTGCCTACTGTATTTTACAGCTCTTTTCTCAATCTCTAATCACATTTCCTCTGAAATATCACAGTATTTTATCTGTATATCCCATAGTAGATTTGACCTTATTTAAGTTATTCATGTGCATGTCTTATCTATCCAACTGCACTGTAATCTCAGTGTGTTTGGATTTTGTGCATCTCCTCACAGGTCAGTCTGTCTCCCAAATCCATGTTATTTCTACTAAACTTATCGTATTTCCCAATAGCATATAGTTAATATCTCAGTAGTCAGATGTCAACAGCAATATAATCTAGGTACCACAAAAGCCACATTAATATAAATGAGAGAACAAATGGGATACAAATTACATTCAGGTAGGCAAATACAGGTATATAAAACAGGAAAAAAAAAACAATTTTGTCTAATTTTAGAAATGTTTTACTTACAGAGGGTCAGGTCTTATGATTTTTGCTGAGTCACCCACATCAAACCTATTCCACCCACTTATACACTATTATTTCCCCAATTTCCCCAGGAGATATCCATGGAGAAAAAATCACTCCTGGTAGTATCCTGACTCTAAGCCACACCCCGGTTATCTAGGCCCAAAGTGTATACAGAGAGTGTCCTTAACTTTCCTATGATCTCTTACTCACTAGCTTATTCTTACCATTTTGACTATCAGATTGCCTCTCCCTGCCTTTCTATCTTTCCCTTAGCTCTACCTGGCTGATGGTTTATCCTTTATGTATTAGCAGAGAAAGAGAGACCTCACAGACTACATAGGCAAGAAGAATATTCAAATAATAACAGCAGCTATCATTTATTGAATGCCTATTACAATCTAGACACAGTGCTAGGTAAAGAGTCTCACATCCTGATGATGTCAGATTAATTTTACAAACAGGGCAACTGATCCTCAAAGAAGGTAATTTCTCAAATATTACTAAGTATTACAGCTGAATTTAAGTTCAGCTCCACCTAGTTCCATAGCCCATGTTTCTCCCACTCTTTCATCATACTGCCAAAAATGAAACACTGGCTGTTCTCCAAGCTTCTACCCTTGTTCGCCACTCCAATAATCAAGTCACATAGCAGCCAGAGTGATCCTTTACTCAAATATTAATTTTCTTTGCTCAAATCCCTCCAATGGGTCTCCCTGACTCAGAATAAAAGCTGAAGTCCTTACTATAGCCTGAAAGCCCTATGTAATCTGTCCACTTGTCCCCTCCCCAATTACCTCTCTGGTCTGTTTATCTCTCTCTTAGTTACACCACTCCAGCCACACTGGCTTCTTTGTCATTCCTCATACACACCAAGCCTGGTCACATCTCAGGGTCTTTGTACTTACCGTTTCTCACCTGCCTGTAATACTCTCCTCTCCATCTCAAAGTCCTCTTAGCTTATTCCCTTACTTCTTTTAGGTCTCTTGCTTAAAGGTCACCTTCTCAATGGGACTTTCCCTGATCACCTATATTAAAATTGTTACCTCCTGACCTCAGAGTCCTTGCCCCCTCCTTTCTCTGCTTTCCTTTTTTCTCCAACATACTTAGCAATGCTTGACATATAGTATGTTTATTTATTGTCAGTATCCCACTATTAGAATAAAAGCTCCATGAGAGCAGGGACTCTCTATATTTGGTTCACTGTATCTCGTATACAGTAGGTGCTTAATAAATATTTACTGAATGAGTAAATGGAGAGCCTTATTCTTTCTAGGTGTTTAAATAAAAATGGTCTCACAGACATTTTCCAGAAAGTAAATGCAAAGGCAACCTGCCTTTGTCCTAATCTACTTAACTTAGCAAATCCTCTCCCCTCAAACAATGCCTTTAAAGACCGCTCCCTCTAATTTTTCCACAGTTGTGGATAGGCATGTCACCGAGCAAGAGTAGCAGACAAATCCAACTTAACCAGAGTATAACATTATAATACAATAAAACTTACAACTAAGTTAAGCAAACACATATTTAATGATATGCATAATTGTTATTGTATTGCACGGTAACTAGGCATAAATGGTAGTCATTGCATGTAAATGACTCTTAATCACATTTTTGTTTTTGTTTTTTCACACAGCCAAACCAAGCATACCTAGGATCAGATTCATGGGAAAACAGGAAGGAAGGGAAAGCTGGATACCTAACTCTGGGGGATAAGTCCTCTCTCTTATTCCACACCCTTAGGCATTGAGCCACTGGTCTCTCAACCTGGGTTATGCATCTTCAAAAGTAATTTTCCTCTCCATAGTTGTAGAGGTTTCCTTTCATCAAAGATTATAAAATTAGGCTGAGGGCCTAGCCTCCGTCTCCAATGATAAAGCTGAGAAGAACGAGAGCAATTACTACTGTCTCTGGCAAGGAAAACAGGCAGGCAAGCTGGTAGAGAAACCAAATAGACAGCAACTTACTGAGGACCTATGCCAGGCACACTAGTAAGTGCTTTGCATAATTCATAACTGCTCTAACTTCTCCACCCTATCCGTACCCCAAATTCCATTCCCAGGAAAGCAGAGGAGTAAGAGAATAGGATAGTTCCAGTGAGGACTCTCTCCAGGATTATTTAGGTTAGCAAGCTAACATTACTATGAAGATTAAGAGGAAGTTGACCTTTAGTGCTGTTTCCCTTTCTTCCTATCTTATCTAACCCATAGAAGGATAAAGGGCCCCTTACTTTCCTACAGGTTTTTCCAAACCTATCCAGCCTTGAAAGCCCAGGCTACATCCACTTTCTCTGGGGCATCATCCTTATTCACTGCAGCATCATCCTTATTCACTGCAGCTCTTCTTTTTCCTATTGCACTTACTGTCAGGGACATTCATTTGGGTACACAATCATTCACTTTGTGTCACCTTGTAATTAATTGCTTAGGTTAATGCTTATCTCCCCAGTGAGATGGCAAGCTCCTCAGCTGCAGAAATCTTCTTTAGTAACCCACATAAGGTCTGATACCATTTTTAAAAGAGTCCTTACTATGTATCTAGATGAATTAAAGGCAGTAGGTGATAGAAAAGAATCAGATTTCCCATTCTAGGCAGACAAATGGTATTGAAAAGAAGTTTGTAGTATGCTAGATCTGTCTTTATTATACTTCTGAACCAATTTTTAAAATAACTTTCCCTATGAAAAAGCCAAGTGTGACTGTCATTTAGGACACAGCAAATATCTTTAGATAGAGATCTGAGACATGGATCAGAGCTGTAAGACATACAGTAAATATAAAGACTTCCAGTTATTTCAGAAAGCATATATCTATAATGTCTGAAAGAGTCCTCAAGACCAAAGTGTAAATCCAACTGAGCAATATTAGACAGGTCACTGACCCTTGGCCTACTGGAATAAAGAGAACCTGAAAGGCTTTCCCTGAATGGATGATGATGCAAGTTTCAATCTACTCTGCCCAAACCTGATGGTGTCAACTTCTCGAGTTCAAGGACAAAAACCTGGCTCTGGTGGTCTAAGTCTGCGTTTCCTTTGAAAAAACTCAGAAACAAGCCTGAATCAATTTCAACAGCAAATATTTGGGGCTGTGAGTTACTCCACCACACCCCAGTAAGGAGAACAGGCTCAAAAAGCTAAATGATTTCTGACAGTAACGAATACTAAAGCTGCCTGTTTAAGCACAAACTATCAAGAGTTCAGTCTGGAAGATGTCAACAGGAGCTGCTCTATACTGCTCCTTATTTAATAATAATTCTGAGCAGAAGAAGGTTGTCTGCTCCTAGACCTCAAGAGGCATTCAGCATCTCACACTCGTTTATTTCTGTATCTCAATGCTGAGTAGGCTGTTGACTCAGACAACTAATAACCAGTTGAGTAAGCATGTTCAAGGAGATAGACAAGAAAGCGTCTTCCTTCTCTGATCACCCAATGCCCAGCCTCAAAATTCTTTCAGGCACTGGAACTCTGGTAAAACTAAGATTAAAGAGCTATGTCAAATTAAAACTGCATCTAGAATCTTAGGCCTTCAGTGCTCTTCTATTAAGAAGTTGATGACCAGATTGAGGTCTTTACTTTTCAATGTATTTCAAAGACTACAATGCTAGTAGTCATAAAGACTTTTTAAAATGATGACAAAAATCTTTGACCTAGTAATTCCACTATTGGGAGTAGTAACAGCAGCTGAAAGTTCTTAAGTGCTTACTATGTACTAGGTACTCTGCTAGGCACTTTCCTTAAAATACATCATTTAATCTCACAAAAAAATGAATAAGGTCATTACTATTATTTGACAGATGCATAAAGGGAAGCTTGGAAACTAGCACAGGGTCACACACTAGTAAGTGACAAAGGTGGGATTCAACCCCAAATTGAAGGTTTTTTTACTACCACCCAAAGTATGAATTTACCCTCAGGAAATAACTGCAAAATAGAGCAACAACTTTAGACTTAAAAGGCTCAGTACCATATAAGTATAACATGGCAACCTGAAGTATTCTAATCACACAACAGTTAAGAAAACGGAAGCAAATCAGCTTATAAAATATTATTATGTTGGCATTAAAAATATTTTTACATCTAAATTTTAGTGACTCATGGAGGAAATTTTATGCTATAAGCAAAATACAAAATTTTACATATAGTCAGATCTCAACTATATAAAAAAATATATCTACACATGGAAAGATTTAAATTTACTGCCAAATAAAAAAAGACAAGTTACAGAATAATATGTATACGTCACGGTCCCACTTATGTAAATAGTGCCTGACTCATTTTAAGTATTCAATAAATGTAAGTCATTATTATTTAATATATACTACTCTTAATCAGAAAAAAAAAATGAACAGATTTATTTAAATTATAAATTTCAGTACTTCTTTATGTAATAAATAAGAAGTGTATTACTTCAGAAAAATTAAATAACATGTGCCTTTCTTTCCTGGAAATCTTAATTTTTAAATACCTCACAATCATACAATTTCAGATTAAATACCTGTCTAACTTATGGGAATCAAGTAGCATTCAGAAAAGCATTGCAACAATACCAATCATCTAAGGTATGTTTACATTCAGCATGTTGGACCACAGGAAACTGTGCTGACGCTATTATATTTAGAATTTAAAGTCACAGACAGAAAAACAAGACCAGGGGTGTATTCCAAGGGCTATGGTGAACAAGCAGATTGTCTTAACCAATTATCTCACACTGCATCAAAACTAAGGCTCTGGGTGCACTCTTCAAGAGATAACCAATAGCTCCAGGGTGATGCAGCAGACACATGTAGGACATTAATGAAAATCAGAAATATTTTTTTAGCTGCTGTCTTTAGGTAGAATTTACACACACACACATACACCCCACAAGGATTTTATTTTGAATGAAAAATGGGTAATTCTAGAACTCAGTTCCTCAAGTTCATTAAGAGTCTCAATATTTGAATATGTAAGTGAAAATGCAAGGTCTGGGGTCTTGAACTGATTTTTTGCCTGTGGCAAAGAACGAGTTGAAGCATTAAAAGAGGAAAGATTTTTCCCTTCTCCTTCTCCTCAGGTATATGTAACAAAATAACACATCTGCCAAAGTAATAAAGAACAAGAAAAGTGCTAGATAATTTATTAGATAGAAAAACCAAACCAAACAAAAACCAAAAACTGTACCTTGGAAGAAGAGTTGTCTGTTTTCCTGCATTGTATTGTATAGGATTACAAAACTATCATGCAGAAAAAGAAGAGTTTGGTTGTCCTGATAAGTCTTTACCTGTATCCTGCTCCATCAGCCCATTGCAGTACATGGCATGTCGCTCAATCTTTGTGGGTGGGAAGTCTTGGTCACATAGTGGGCAGGATATCTTGGTATGGGCTAAAAAGGTAGAAGTTGGTATTTCTTTCTCAGCATCTTCCCTGTTACCAACCTGAACAACATGACAAATGGCAATTTCAACAGTTTTACTTTATAAAATAAATTTTCCCCCAAAGAACTCCAAGAGTTTTTATCTCATTCTTCATTTACTGTCAAAGAGTCAATAACAGTTTGCCAAATTCAGGTCTGAGAATTGAGAGATACAGTAATATAGTTAACTTATTCAATGTTGGCCTATAATGCGCTGAGCATTCTGCTCATAATACTCATTTAATCCTCATAGTAATCTGACAAACATATTAACATACCCTCTTAACTCATGAGAAAAGTGTTGTCCAAAACAGTAAAGCAATTTGCCCAAAGTTGCAGAACAAATAAGTGACAGAGCTAAAATTCAAATCAAGGACTATTTGGCTCCAAAAACTGAGGGCATTCCTCTCTATTCATGTTGCAAGGCACTGTCCTCATTGGGTCAGTATGTGTGTCTGTCGTGTTCCAAAAGCCTGTACATGAGGTCTGACAATTAAGTTTGCAAACTTGCCACCATGTACAAACAACTCAGTAAGGTTTCATAACCTTGGTATATCTATGTCTCACTGCTGTGTTCACGTGGATGTGTGATAGTGTCTTGCTGAGTGGTGTTCATTACTGTTGGAGCATGAATGGAAGAGCAACAAAGAAATATTAAATTTCTTGTTCAACTTGGCAAGAGCAGAAGTGAAACCAGCGACATGTTAGTCCAAGTTTATGGGGATAATGCCACACAAAAAATGGCAATGCACCAGTGGAGTAAATGTTTTTCTGAGGGGAGAGAAAGTGTCACTGACAAAGAGAGGTCAGAGTGGCCAGCCACGAGTAGAACTGGCAAAAAACAATGCAAAAATTGGTTGAATTGAGCGTCAAAATCATCAGCTGACCGTGAGAAGCATAGCAAACCAAGGACAGGTAACCCCCACATAACACAGCACTTCTAGAACAAGGCTTTGCTCTAGCATGGTTTGAGAACTGGGAAAACCTTTGTACAACATGGCATCCTATAACAGTTTCACTCTAACATGGTTGAGAATTAGAGAAATCCCTAAACAACATGGAGAATAATAAGAGCTATTAAGGGAGTTCCCTGGTGGTATAGTGGCTTAAGGCTTCGGCGCTGGAACTGTCAACGCTGCGGCCTGGGTTCGATTCCCAGCCAGGGAACTACCCACATACTACAAAAACAAACAAACGAACAAACAAACAAACAAACAAACAAAAAGAGCTATTAAGATATCCAAGAATTACTGGTGGAAGAAGAAACTGATGAAGCAAATTTGGTGGAAATGATATATGGAATATGCCAGGATAATTCAGGGGATGATAGCACAAGTGAAAAAGAAGAAGTTAAACACTTTACTCTAAAAAGTGTAAAGGCAGGCCTAGACTTAGCTGAACAGTTGGAACTATATTGTCTAAATGAAGATCCTTCCACTGAAAGAAACATAGTTTAAGAGAGAACTTCACAAGTGTTTATTTAGCACCATGTAACGAAATTTATAATGATCTCTCAGCTAAAAGCAAGCAATCTAAAATAACAGATTTTTTGCAAAAAGTACCGAAGTCAAGATTATGCTGAATAAAGTTCAGAGAATGAATATGTCGTCAAAAAGAAAATGCCCTCGGTTAGTGGTGCTTAGTAGTGATGACGAAGAAAACATTATTTAATACATATTAATATGTTATACTTTTTGCAAAAATTGCTTTAATAAAGATATTTCTCTTGCTTATAAAAATAATAGTATGTTTTTTTAATTTTTGGAACCTAATCCCCCTTTTTGTACTAGTTCTTTGTTTCATATAACACGGATTCACGTAACACAGCATTTTAAGGAACCTAACAACCGTGTTATACAGAGGTTATTGTAAATACTGATAGAGAAACAATTAGGAAAACCTTAACTGAAAATCTTGGCAGGAGAAAGGAGTGTGCAAAAATGGTCCCAAAGGAGCTCACCGATGAACAAAAGCAAAGGAGAGTCAGTTTGCCAAGACCTTTTGCAGAGGCAAAATGGTGTTTTGGGCCGTGTTATCACTGGTGATTAAACATGCGTGTACCAATACAAATGATCCTGAAACAAAGTATCAAAGTGCACAATGGAAGTCAGCCAATACTCCACAACCAAAGAAGTTCTATCAGTCCAAATCAAGAGTCAAAATGATGCTGCTAACCTTTTTTGTTATCAGAAGGATTGTTCATTATGAATTTGTATCAACGGGACAGTCAACCAAGTTTACTATCTGAAAGTGCTGAAAAGGTTGTGTGAAAAAGGTAGATAAAAAAAGACTTGAACTTTTCTCCAACAACTCATGGCTACTGCATCACCGCCAATGCACAAGCTCATATGGACCTATCTATGAGGGAGTTTTTAGGCAGCAAACAAATATAACTGTATTGGAACTCCCTCCTTCCTAACCTGATCTGGCCCACAGGGACTTTTTTCTTTACCCGAAGATAAAGGACATATTAAAAAGAAGACATTTTGATGGCATTCAGGGCATCAAGGGTAAGACGACAACAGCTCTGATGGCCATTCCAGAAAAAGAGTACCAAAACCCCTTTGAAGACTAGGTGCTGGCATCGGTGCATAGCTTCCCAAGGGGAGTACTTCAAAGGTGGTTGTAGTGATGATATTCAGCAATGAGGTATGTAGCATGTTTTCTAGGATGAGTTCACAAACTTAATTGTCAGACCCTGTATATCAACAGTATCTTTTTTTTTTTTTTAATTCATTTTTATTGTTAGACTTATTGGGGTGACATCTGTTAGCAAGGATTACATAGGTTTCAGGCATACAATTCTACAGTGCATTGTCAACTTGATGTATAATAAGTTCACCACCTAATGTGACTTCTCTTTCTCAACAGTATCTTAACAATACTTTTTCAACAAAAGAACTGTGATATTGTAAGTAACTTCAAACATAAGTAGTTAGAAAACAAAATAGATCTAAACAAAAGCAGCACAATGAAAATTTAAGAACTTAGGCCTCAGCTTAGACCAGTAAGACACACCACCTGTTTTATTTGTGACTTTTGGATTGAAAGACCCAAATACTTAAGAAGGCCAAAGAAAAGGCATTAAGAGAATTCTGCTGAAGCCATTCTTACACCTTATCTCTTTTGCCCCTCTCAGTGTTCTACAGTCATCATTTTTCCTATAGCTGCCAGTGTCTCTCAGAGGCAGTTTTATTTTACCTTTACAGGTCAGAACTGAGAACTCTGCAGTGATTAATTCAACAGTATGTGTGAGCACTGCAGCAGTACTGCCTAAACACTTGCTTCAAAGGACAGCATGTCCTCTCCAATCAATGTGAAACTGTCCTGTATAGCCACTGCTTCCATTTGAGAGCAAGGAGCACCTAGGTTGTCATTTTGCCTTACTATGGGGGAAAAAAATCAACCATCTTCTGATACAAGAACAAAATAGGACCAAAACAGCAATGGGCAGATCATCTGAGCTCCAAGCCAACTCGGGATTTTTGTTTTGTTTTGGTTTTGGTTGTTGTATGGTCTCTATTATAAGTTTAGGCCATCCCTAAAATCTACTGCTTGTGAATGTGATCCACCAGAGAGGGAACTAGGTCATCTATATATCAAGTCAAACAGTTCCTACAATTGTCAGAAAATGTTTTCAATAGTTTACTTTTTTAAAATACCGTATTTTTCCACGTATAAGACGATACTTTTGCCTAAAATTGTTAGACCAAAAGTTGGGAGTTGTCTTATATACATGGGAGTAACTGGTTGATATTGATTTCTTAATGTTGGGTTAGAAACCTAGGGGTCACCTTATACATGGGGGTGTCTAATACACAGAAAAATATGGTACTCTGAAAGGGAAAAAAAGAAAGATGACAAAGAAACTAAGAATGGTTGAGTTTCTATATTATACCAGGCTTGGCCAACCATTTTCCATATCTGTCCCTCACAACTACCCAACAGGCAAAGGTACCAGTAGCACCAGTATTACAGAAAAAGAATTGAGGTTTGGAAAGGCAAAATAACCTACTGATCACAAAATTAGTTAAGTAGGCAATCTAGACTCAAACCCAGGCCTGTGAGGCATCAAAACCTTCAGTATTTCATTCCAACATAGTGGAGCAAAAGCAAAAAACACCCCTTCCCAATGTGTTTCTGATGCTCACTTCGGCAGCACATACACCAATTTGTTTCTGGAAGCTGACTCTGCCAGATATTGGGAGACTGTATGTTCCATTACTCTTCTCTAGGAGGTGAGGAGAGTCAAGTGAGTCTAGATTACAGTGGCCCTCAACCTCCCTAATGCTGTGACCCTTTGGTTCCTCATGCTGTGGTGACCCCCATAAAATTATTTTCATTGTTACTTCATAACTGTAATGTTGCTACTGTTATGAATCGTCATGTAAATATATGATATGCATTTTCCGATGGTCTTAGGTGACCCCTGCAAAAGGGTCGTTCAACCCCCAAAGGGGTCGCGACCCACAGGTTGAGAACCGCTGGTCTAGAAGTTCTAGGTGTTATTTATTCCAAGCTTAGTCACTGAGCTTCTCACAAATCTAGGTTCCTCTGTTCACAAGTTTTACAATGAAGGATTGTCTTGAGCATGCAAACCCATTTGAGCAGAGGAGAGAAAAATCAATACATCCTAAAATCTGCAAGTAATCTTGAATTATAGAAAGTTAGTGGCAATTGGGCAGTAACTAGGCATTCTAACATTAACGGAGAAATGTTATATGACAGGAATGTCACAGTGCTCACATCCAGCACTATACCCCTTTGTATTCATCACCAGCTCTATAAAATGCAAAGAATGTACCTTCAACTATGAATGTATTTAAGAGGGAGTAGTCTGTCTATTGTCTTACTGTGAATACAAGACCACTTCCAACCATACTACAGGCAACCCAGAAGGTTTCTGAACATTTTTATATTAAAATAAGATTTTTTTGCAGCACCATTAAAATGGCCTATTTAATTATTAATACAATGGAGGAACCACAAGAGGAAAAAAGACAAGTGAAGAAGCTTTTATTAGGACCATGCAGTAAGGGATTCGGTCTCTGCAGAGCTGCCACTGCTTCTTTTAAAATACTATACAGCCAGCCATTTCTCAAAAGAGGTAATTGGATACCAAATCTTGATCTCTTAAAGTTCTCTTACCTTCTGGCCTCAAAAGAAACTTTCACCTCAAGAAATGGACCCAGTGAAAATAAGAGTATGTCCTACAAATTATCAATCCCCTTAGCGCCCCCCACCTATCTCATGTGTAGCTTAGAAAGCTATTTGTTTAAAGAACAGAATAAACGAACAATCAAAACAGAAACAGACTCATAGATCTAGAGAACAAACTAACGGTTGTTAGGTTGGAGTGGGGTTGGGAGGGTGGGTAAGAAATGTGAAGGGATTAGGAAATACGAATTGGTAGTCACAAAATAGTCAAGGGAATGTGAAATACAGTATAGAGGGAAAAGGTTAATAACATTGTAAAAAATATGTATGGTGTCAAATGGGCACTAGACTTATTGGGGGGAGCACCTCATAAATTATATAAATGCCCACCCACTGCGCTATATACTTGAAATAACATAAATGATACTGAATGTCAACTATAATTTAAAAATATATATCATCAAGGGATATAGAGAACAACATGGGGAATATAGTCAATGGCGTTGTAATAAATATGTGTAATATGTCAGAAGGGTAGTAGACTTATTGGGGTTATTACTTTGTGAGGTATGTAAATGTCTAATTATGAAGTTCTTTTATACACCTGAAATTAATTTTTAAAAAAAGAAAGCTGTTTGTTTAGATCTTCCCCCTCTTACTACAGGACTCACAACACAGTTTACATGAAAACCAACTGACTACAAACAGACTATGTGATTCTAAATAATGTCCATTAACTCTTTTCATTGAGAACAGGTTATCTGAGACTCCAACTAAGGAAAAATCTCGGGCAAGATATTTAAAAAACATTATTTCCTGAAGGCTGCAGGAAATCAAATCAAGGGGGATTACAGTTCTGCCACAGGTACCCCAAATATCTTAAATACTGTTGAGCAGTTCCCTATCATTAGTAAGGTACTATCACTGAATAGCCACACTACATTACAAAGTAGTAAAATAAAAATCGATTCTGGGGAGTTCCCTGATGGTGTAGTGGCTTAAGGCTTCAGTGCTGGCGCTGTCGGTGCTGCGGCCTGGGTTCGATTCCCAGTCAGGCAGCTACCCACATACCAAAAAGCAAAAAAAAAAAAATCGATTCTACAAGCCTACTTCTACTTGTGCCAAATCTGACTTATATTATCTAATTTAATCTTCAGAGAAACCCAATAAATGCCTCCATTTTACATAACAACTGAAACTCAAAATAGCATTCCTCTTCTATGCTCCCCTAATACCCTAAACCATCTCTCTATCATTATAAACAGAAAATTATAATTATAATTGTAATTTTCTGTTTTTGTGTCTGTCTCCTCCCTAACAGGACTCTTTGAGAACAGGGACTATGTTTTTCTTATTTATCTTCATATCTCAAGAGTCTAAAACAATGATTGGATCCCAGTATACTAACTATATTATCTGCTAAATAAATGAATAAAATGATTAATTAAATAATTTGTCCAAGGTCACAAAGTTAAGTGTGGAATTGGGATTCAAAGTTATGTCTTCTAATTCCAATATTCAAGTTCCCTGCATTACACCAAACCACCTTCCAATAAAAAAATCTTAGGACACAGATTCCGAGGGCAAGAGTCTACATCCATTATACTATCTTTATGCACATAAAATGTACAGATTCTATCTTTCTAATAAGTGACTTGTAACTAGTAAGTGATTATTCTACTTAAATGCTACAGCATCTCTAACTTCTTTTAATGGAAATTTTAAGACAATTTAGAGACACCCACAGATATCAGCCAACAGCCAACACAAAAGGAGGACATTCAGTGCAAGAAAGGCCATTCAATTCTACCCATTTTATGTACAGTAGTGCAGACATACAAGGGCTGTCCAGAAAGTATCCAGCTGTGTAATATGAAAAATACAGGCATTTATGGCTGGATTTTTTTTCTGGACAGCCCCTGTAAATACATCATAAATTCTAAATAGGGTTCATGCTCTTTGCCCCAAAGAACAGTCTCCTTTGCAGTCATGGATGGTTAAAAAAATCAGCCTTGATTAACTAAAAACTTGCAGGGCTTCTTCCGTATGTTAGGATCACTGTGCTAATAACACTGTTCCCCTATCCTCATTTAGAAGATTCTGGTCTCTCTCTAGGAAAAGGACCTGAGGCCATTCTGACATCATCTAGCAGGATCTGTCTTTAGTGGTTGTGCTGCAGGAATTGTCATCATCTTTCCTACCACCACTGGTATCAGGGAATCTTGGTCTATCAGTTGTGACAGATCAAGTTCCAGGGAACCAAGCAGTGTGCATGATTCATGAAAGCAGAATTTCTACCCAGTTACCTGCAGTGCAGAATCTAAGGAAAAGATCTAACTTCTATTGTAAAAACTGTTTTTCAAAAAAGCTAGAGTATAAAAAGGAATAAGAATGTAACCTTTTTAAGGTACTCAGGATAAGAAGGTATATTCAAATGTAACCAAAATCTTTATTTCCACAGAAAAATTAGTTTAATTCTCAGGCTGCTTTTTACAACAAATTTTAAAGACTTTAAATTCTTCAAAGGAATTCTTGGTAATTCAATGTTTTGTCAGTCTCGTTATGAAAAATATATACCGAGAACCTTAATCAGAAGTATGAACTTGTCTCAATCAGCTTTATGGTTAATGTGAAGTTGGGAAAGGTAATACTCCAAATCGAGATTTGCTTGTTTTATCATACTGATATTGTGACTTTGCATTTCTGATCATGTCTACAAATTAGGGCTGGAACTTGTCTCATAATATAAATATAGTGACGATTTCCAAGACTGTTCATCTCTGTTATGTATTAGTATATAATGGAAAATACCCTGGACCAGCGGTTGAGAACCACTGCTTTAGAGACAAATCTGTGTTCAAATTCTAGTTCTACCATTATTAGCAGTTTGAATTTGAACAAATTACTTAAAACATTGTAAGCTTCTGTTTCCCCATCTGTAACAAAAATAGTAAAACATATTAAAGTACTCAAGAAATAGTAACTACTGTTATTTTTAGAAAACAATGCTGAACTAACCTTAACTATAAGAATCTCTAAGTGCCCCCCAATACAGCCCTCTCTCACTTAGATCTTTTCAGCCAATGTCAATGTAGCATCAGAGAAAAGGGCTACCAACAGAAGGAAACACTGAGGAAAAATCAGAGAATATTCACCTCCTTATCTGCCATTATTATTCTTTCTTCATCCAGGGTCTCTCTGCTACCTGAAGAGACTTCTCTTTCAAGGTCAAAAGTTTCAGGGGAACTCAGTTGTGTCTCTGTAATTAAAAATTTTAAATCTCATTAATTTTCATTTTGTATTTTCATAGTTAAAAAAACAAACACCTAATTCCCCTAAAGTTTAAAGTATAAAAATACTGCGATGGCAACACAGATCTAGTTTGTTTTTAAAACTTTACTGAAGCAAAATTTACATAGAATCACCAATTTTCAGTATCTAATTTTGTAATTTTGAAAAAAATGTATGTTTATACATGGTATCATTTACAGCATGTAATTACCACCACAGTCAAGATAGGAAACATTTCTAGCACCTTAAAAGTGTACCCCTTTGCAGTCAATCCACTCCCACTTGGCTCCTTGCAATGACCAAGCTACTTTATAGTTCCAATAGTTTTACCTTTTCTAGAATGTCATATAGTGTCATATTTTACGTCTTACTTCTTTAAAGCATTTAGTATAATGTGTTTGAGAAGCATCTACATTGTTACATATATCAGTAACTCGTCCCTTTTTACTGCTGAGTAGTATTCCACAGTATGGCTGTATCACAGTTTGTTTATACATTCATCAGTTTGGCTTCTTTCCAGTATACTTGGAGTTTTAAAATTTTTACGTTTATTTTGACAGAAAACAAAAACCTGCCAATGTTAGTTCTAAGATTAAAGGGATGATTAGAGACAACAAAAATGGGAACCAGAACTAGAAAATACATTTTCAACAAGATATGCCATTTTTAAATATATTATTTAACCAGCATCCATTCATTCAACATTAATTAAACAAATATTTATTCGACAACGAGTACAGGTTATTAGCAATATGGAAATGTAAGATGGGATCCCTCATAGTCTCACAGTTCAGGGGTCAGTCAGTTCATGAGGCAAATCCAACCAGCTGACTGGCTTTGTTAATAAATTTTTATTGGAACATAGCCGTACTTATTCTTATTTGTACTGTCTATGATTGCTTTTATGCTAAAATGACAGAGTTGAGTAGTTTCAACAGAGATGTATGGCCCACGAAGTTTAAATTTACTATCTAGTCTTTTATAGAAAAACTTTGCCAACCTCTGGCTGGACCCCCATCTCTTAATAGAACAAAAGAACAGTAATTGTATTTAAAAGAAGGACAATAAACCTGAAAAAGAAATTTATGTCAGAACACAAATCCAGTAAGTTCTTTGTCATCTACACTGTATATCTAACTGGTACTTCTGTGTTTCACAAATACAATAAATGGCCAATATTAGGCAAATAAAGTACCTGCAAGATATTATGGTATCTTCTCAATCAAAAAGAAGGATTAAATATATTTAAGTATCGTTTAATACATCATAATTTTTAAATAGTGGATACACACACACACACACACACACACACACACACACAGTGATTTTACCACCTTGTTGGGAAAAAAATTATAGTGCATAAACTTCAAAATCTTCTTTGTCAAGTTTCCTTGAGAGATATTACCAAAAAAAAAAAAGACATTCAGTCTGTTAAAAAAAAATAATAGCAAAAAATAAAATAAAATTGAAGATATTCTAAAATTTAAAAAAAAATAGCTTTTCACTGCTTGCACTACTATAACAATAAAAAGTCTTTAATTAAGTTTTTCTGTGAATGGCTGAAATGTTCAATATAAGAGGGCATTAGTGCCTTAGAAATAAACAATGCTAATATCATGCACAATGTGGGCATAATTCTGCTTCTTTGACAAAGTGAATAACTCTAAAAAGATGTTATAATTTTGAATATCAGATCCCTGGAACTGTCAGAAATATGTAAAACAAAATAGGATGAACTACTACACTCAATCTGTGTTTCACCCATTTAAAATAGAATTTTTGAACAACTTAGATGTATAGCTTCCAAATTTTATTTTTAGAAGAATTACATAGAGACTCAGGAGTTTGGCTCCATGAAGAAGTTACACTTTTTTAGCAAAAAGAACAGTATTATGGAAACCTTTTGCAATCTCATTTAGAAGTGGTTTATGTCAGCTAACAGTTGGACTTAATTAGCAGGCTAACGACAGTAAGTCATGATCGTAAAAGTTATCTAACCTCAGTCATGAAGAGCTTGCTTTTTCCTCTCTTATTACCTAGGGCTTTCAAGAGTATTGTATTTGCAGTTTCCTCCTGCGAGATCCCAGGGTGACGTCACATGTTCTCATCCTAATCGGACAGATTGAGTGACTTCTGAGCAAGATGGTATAAATCAGCAGTCCCAGACACAGAGAGGATTAAGCTTTCTTTTCACAAAGATAGCACAGCAGCCCTGAGTGCTCCTGCCAAAACTGGAGCAATTGATAGTGGGGTCTCTTAGTAGTTATCATTGGGCACTAATCCAAGCACATTTCAGATGAATTAAGAAACCACTTTAATAAAAAATTTTTTAAAAAACCAACAAGTTGAACTTTAAAAATAAGTAAAGAAGGAACTTTGTTGTGTTGCCAAATGCTTTAAAATGTTTACAGAACTTTACAATTTTCTTATTTGGGTTTCTTGCAAGTTTTTTTACACAGAAACTCCAACTTAGTTTACACAAACCTCTCTGGCTTTGACAGGTTATATGAGACCTAAAGAAAAACTAGATATGACTTATGATAACATTTGTACAACTCTTGGGACCCAAAGAGTTTAAACATTAATAAGAAGTCCCTCAATCTCACATGAATGAGGTTACTGATAAATGTAATAGGCCCTACTTTTAAGAAAAATCAAAAAGAAAATATAACCTGAAACAAATTCCTTAGAAAGTAGTGGTTGATATCACAAAACAAATCTTCATAGTATACAATGATTCAACTCAAGAGTTCTCTTAGATAGTATTTTGGTTGATTTAAAATTATTTGTTTATCAAAATCTATTCATGTGCCTCTCTGAATGAACAGCTCTTATACCTAAAGCAAGGTACATGTTTTTTTTTACCTCTACAATCAACAAAAAGCAAAGTATAGTATTTAACCAGGTTAAACATTTGTCGGAGATTAAAATATAAGTCAATGAACAGAATGTGCACAAAATTTA
This sequence comes from Lyroderma lyra, assembly GCA_004026885.1. Classification (NCBI taxonomy): domain Eukaryota; kingdom Metazoa; phylum Chordata; class Mammalia; order Chiroptera; family Megadermatidae; genus Lyroderma; species Lyroderma lyra. The sequence goes on along the minus strand of PVJL010009056.1, from coordinate 37,406 downwards.
ATTTCCTGACTCCCTAAATAATAATACCTTGTGAATGGCAATGTAAAACTAAACTAACAAAAGCTCTGAGAAAAATCTGCTAAATGGCAGGCAGCTTTGAGGACAGCCCAACTCTGAGAGTCCAAAAAACCAAACATAAAATCTTCTTAACTCTGAATGCACAATTTAGTGCTATTCCTGATGCTTTGCTACCAACTCTGATGAGGCTGGTAAGCAAATATGCAGACAAAAGAGCTGTTAATTTCAAAACTCAAATATCTCTAAAAGACCAAAGAATCAGATCCAATGTCCATTAAAAAAAGCATGTGTACATATATGTATGTGTATATACATAAGTATATGTGATATATATATATATATATGTATGTATGTATGTATATGTGTGGAGCTACACACACATACACACCCACCCATACCCCAATCACACATAAATCTCCTGGGAGTGGGGTGGAAAAGTGAGAAAAATTAATAGGCACAAAAAGGTAGATAGCTAAGGATCAGAAATTCAGTAAAATCACAGTGGAGTCCTTACCAGGACACACAGTGTCTTCCTCTGCAGAATTCTCTGCCATAAAGACTGAGTCTCTCTTACTGGTCAAAGCAGCAATGCTGAAAAAGAACCAAACCCCAAATGAATTCCTAATAAAATAAATCAGAACATAGGACCAAAAGTAATGATGAATCATTCACAAAGCCACAGGTAATCTGATACCTGCTGTCCAATACCACAAAAGAACAACAGGGAAGCAAGAAATCAGTAGTAAAACTCCAAGCCAGAAATATGAGAAATAAATATGCTTACAATTTTAGTTCCAATGAAATCACTGAAAGAAAGAACCCCTTTTAGGGTCATCACAAAGGAAGGATGAAGGGTAAGGATTATCTATGAATACCATAGAAGACAAAACATTCCAATATAAGGATGTCAAAGGTGTTTTATAGCCTCCATCTCAGCCTTTTGAAGGCTAGAGATTTGTAAACTCATAGAGAAGATACAGAGATTCTTCTGACAATACACCAGCTTTTCCTGCACCTTGCAGTTAAATTTCTTCTTTATCTCAAGATGTAGCTTTCCAAGCAACAAAAATAAAATACAATTCCAAACTGCCCTACAGAGAAAATCTGCCCACACTAGCTGACAATCTCTTCTGAGGAAAACATAATTATCAATGGCTCCCTATTCATCCGACCTTCTGGTTTACCTTGCCTGTTCATGGAGTATACCTTCTTCCTGACACAGGAACACACAGATGAGAAATCTGAGCATCTGAGCTAGCTAGCCCCCTCATGATTCACAGAACTTTACGATTAGTTTGATTAAGTATGGAAGAGGACGCAGATCCTCATATCAACCAAGAACCACAGGGAAAAGAAAATCACCACCACTGATTCATGATAAATAACTAAATCATGATAGGAAACCACAAGTGATTTCTCTCTCTAAATAAAACATCTCATAGCATTTGTTATAAACCCAAGCCAGACATGGTTTACTCTGCATGTAGCATTAGGGCTCTATTCAAAAGGTCCATCACAAAACAATCTGCTGACATTTATAAAATGGGCTAATCAATTTCAAGTCAAACCGCATTGCCTGCCATTCCAACTCTCTCCTGGTGACAAAGCATATAATCATTTATTAAAACCTACATCTGCTCTGCACAAGGCTCACTACAACAAAGCAGAGCGGCCTGAGGGAACCAGAATGCCTACTCTAGTTAAAACCACTTTGAAAACTGTCTTAACAGCAGGAGAATCAAACTAAAGCCATATTCTCAAGCTCAGGGAAAATTCCTAGTACTATTAACTTAACCAAAAGCCTAAGAACACCAACTAAATTACAGCAAATGGAAATTGAGCCTCAACTTCTATATGGGAGATGAAGGTCACTCAACATAAGATTAAGCTCTTGAGTAATCCCCAAAGGTCAACTACTGGATAAAGGGAATGGTAACTGGAAGCCTGATCCAGTTAACAGTACAGTTTGTAACCACTCAACTACTACAAAGGGATCCACAAAAATGCATACACATTTTAAGAAAGGAAAAAAACTGTATTAAAATTGTAATACTCAATATATAACAGAAGATGAATACAGTTACATTTGACTTCTGCAATTACAAGAGGTGCTCAAAGTCATTACCACCAGCATCCAGACACTTCTGATTATGGCGAACTACTGCTTGAGCAATGCTGACCAAAGTATCCACTTGTATCGCTAAATATGCCATTTCACTTTCTTCCTGAGGTGCAGCCAGTGTGGCCAGTTTCTATGGTACACCACATCCTTTAAGGTCCCCCACAGGTAGAAGTCAAGGAGTATTAAGTCAGGAGAATGTGGGGGAAACTCAACCACACCTCTTCATCCTATCCATTGTCCTGAAAAACAGTCTTGCACTCCTCAAACGATAACCATGCTTCTGCCATTTTCTTTGTCCTGCCTGTCCCATGGTGACACTAGTATTCATGTGATTAACATCATCTTTTGAGTGAACATCAAACTACACATTGCTACCATAATTCAATTCAACTTTGAAAAGTAATACATAGGTAAGATCTCTTAAAATGTATATACATTTTTTTTGGCACTCTGGTATATATCATTAAAGTGAAAAGACCTAAGAAGGAAACTCCATCACTCAATCAGATTAACTGAGAAAGTAATGCAAATACAATCATTTAAAGGGAAGATGAGATACAATTGGGTTAAAAGTGGCATAGGACAGGGAGTGAGAGTGATACAGGTTCTGTGTGGCCTGAATGATATGAAGGCTTCTAAGAAGAGGTAAGTCTTCTTAAGAGTACACTTAAATGCTGTATGTTTTGGATATGAAGATAAAACAAGCATAAGCAGAGGAAACAAAGGGGATATGAGAACGAAAAGGACCATAAGGAAATCAGTTTAAAGCCTTCCAACTGACACAAGAAGCTAGCATAGTTGGTTAATAGAATAGCAGGATATAACGACTTTTCAGGAATAGTGTAAATGGGATTTGTGCCAAGATGGCTGGATTGAACAAGAAAACCAACAAGAAAAACCAAGATTTCTTCCACCCAAATATTCTAGGCTTCTATGAGATACATATTTGAGAACTGAGAGATAATGATTTCTCTTATAAAGAGCTAAAAACATCCTTGACAAGGTGTCCCTACACATTCTCACTCATGTGGTTTACCTCTCTTATTCTGGCACCATCAGAGAATTCAGACCTATAAACTTACCTTTGTGAGGCAGGTAAAGAGTTTCCTTCTTCAGAAGATTCTTCAACAAATAGCCCTTGGGAAGACTGCAAAGAAATATGTAACATTCTAAACACATAGGCACAGATGAACTAGCTTCTCTTCCATTCCATTTAAAAAAAAAAAATCTAACTTTTCAACATTATCATTCAGCAATTAGCAATAACAATAAAACATTTTATAGTAAATCAGTAAGTTTCAGTAAAGAGAGCATATCCTCTGGAGTCAGAAAAATGAGATTTAAATCACAGGTGAATCAGCTATTAACTTAGTAATCTTGGGTAAGTCACATCTTAAAATGGGTATTAATAATTGCCTCACAAAGTATTATTGTAAGAATTAAACAAGATATGCAATGTACTCTGGAAAACACAAATATTTACTGGTGAGTCAAATTATGATTTCAGAAAAGCAATTATAAAGCTTTTGTTGTGGAAGGAGGAAATATAGAGAAAAGAACAGTTTTCAATGGAAATACTAGGTTGGGTAAAACAGAGTAATCCACAAAAGACTCTCTCTGGGCACAACCAAGCTAAAACACATAACATCCCCAAGAAAAAGTTACAAAGCTTCCTTTTGCTACAGATCTGCCGCTATGGGGATACCTTTTAAGAAACACAATAGGGACTGGATAAGGAACAGATTAGTTTCTTTGATTAATGGTAGAGTTGGTACAAATGTCAACTCATTAAATGTAGGTACGCAGAAGAGCACAGAAAAAGCAGGTACTGCTGACGTAAGTGGACTTCTGAGACGTGCCTGGTCTGCGAGGCTTCTTCCAATAAGTGTAAAGCTACCGGCTGAAGTTTACAGGGTCTCCTAACAGGTTATAAATAACCTAAACGAGTTAGGTATCTCTCTACCACTCTGTAAATGATGAAACGTACTAAAAAACAGGAATCACTTCAATCAAAGTGAAGATAAAGCTGTACAATAATCAGGAATGTAGCCATTATGAAAAATGAGGGTTGAACAAAACTATCAAAAGGATTAAAATACAACAGCAATACTTGACCTATTTGTTTGAACTCAGTGACAAGTTTCATTCCTGAAATCTCAAAATAAAGTAAATACTGACACCTAGTGTCCATTTAATAGAATTTTATCTTTTTAGAATGATTTGCTGCCTAAGCCTTGGACTTCTTCACCATGAAGACACTAAGAAGTTAGTTATAACATACCTCCACCGCTACCTTAGGCTCAAGCGTACCTCTACCTTTCCCAGAGTAAATTTAAAAAAATTATTGTACACCTACTATATGCCAGGCCTATGCTAATCACTTACAAGCATTATCTCCTTTAATCCTCAAAAGAAACTTTTGAGGCAAAAACTATTCAATTATTTTACAAACAAGTAAAGTGCTACTTTGACAGGTTAAATAATTTGCCCAAAATCACAGAGTTGGTCAAAAGTGGAACTGGGACCTGTATGACTTCAAAATCCATGCTCTAAACACTATAGTTGTTTGTTTACACAAATAATCTTCTTCCCAACCACTGCAACATATCCCAAGAATGTCTTCATTTCAATAAATCATTTTTAATTTCTCAATTTCAATACCTCAAGCATGCTAGGAATGTAACTTTAAGGAATGTGTGGCCTAATCAAGACATAGCACTCTACCTGAAAAAAATAATGTTAAAGGGAAAAGAACAGTTAGCAAGAAATCTAAAAAGAAAAATCCAAAGATCCAGAATCAAGCACTGCCTTTAACACCATGGCCCAGGAAATGTCCTCTGTTGTCAAGCACTGAGAGATACTCGTCTTTCCATAAACTAGGTGAATTATCCCTTAAAATTTCTATTTTCTGATTACTATTTCAGCTTTCCACATACCTCATCATACAAGGAAGTACAGATGGTGGACCTTAGTATTGCGGTCACTGAAAATATCTCTCTTCCATAATAAATAATCAGTCATTGGTGTACATGTCATCTTGAAATTTGGTTAGTCAAAGTCAGTTCTCACACCCCCACACAATTTGGTCATTTCTGGGAAACAAATTCCAGTATCAGGACTGAAAAATTAAGACACTGAATAGTGACTACATCAGTATATAAGGTCTGCCAATTAAGTTCACGAACTTGCCACTGTGCGCTTATGTTGGCAGCTCTGCACAAACAACTCAGTAAGATTTCATAACCCTGCTATATCTGTGTCTCATAGCTATGTTCATGTCAATGTGTTGCGGTGTCCTGCTGGGTGGTATTCATTATCGCTGTTGTATGTTTTTGTGTGCTGTTACAAGAAATGTCAGAGCTTGAATTAGAGCAACGAAGAAAACATTAAATTTCTTATTAAATTTGGCAAGAGTGGAAGTGAAATCAGGGACATTAGTCCAAGTTTATGGGGATAATGCCATGAAGAAAACAGCAGTGTACAAATGGATTAAACATTTTTCTGAGGGGAGAGAAAGCGTCACTGATAAAGAGAGGTCAAGGTGGCCAGCAACCAGCAGACCTGATGAAAACACTGCAAAAATTCATCAAATTGTGCATCAAAATCGTCGGCTGACTTAAGAAGCATAGCAGACCAAGTAAAAACATCGATAGAGAAACAGTAAAGAAAATTTTAACTAAAAATCTTGGCATGAGAAAGGTATCTGCAAAATTGGTCCTGGAGGAGCTCAATGATGAACAAAAGCAAAGGAGAGTTGATGTTTCCAACACTTTTTGGAGAGGCAAGATGATGTTTTGGGCAATGTTATCACTGGCAATGAAACATAGGTGTTCCAATATGACAATCCTGAAACAAAGTGTCAAAGTACACAATGGAAGTCAGCCAATTCTCCACAACCAAAAAAGTTCCATCAGTCCAAATCAAAGTCAAAACGATGTTGCTAACCTTTTTTTGCTATCAAAGGGATTGTTCATTATGAATTTGTACCAAATGGACAAAGAGTCAACTAAGTTTACTATCTGGAAGTGTTGAAAAGGCTGCATGAAAACGTTAGACAAAAACCACCTGAACTTTTCACCAACAATTCATGGCTCTCACATCACAATGCACTAGCTCACACGGCATTGTCTGTGAGGGAGGTTTTAGCCAGTAACCAAATAACTGTATTGGAGCACCTTCCCTACTCACCTGATCTGGTTCCCAAAGGTTTTTTTTCTTTACCCAAAGATAAAGGAAATATTGAAAGGAAGACATTATGAAGACATTCAGGGCATCAAAGGTCATAGAACAATAGCTCTGATGACCATTCCAGAAAAAGGTTTCAAAACTGCTCTGAAAGGTGGACTAGGTGCTGGCGTTAGTGCATAGCTTCACAAGGGGAGTACTTCAAAGGTACCATAGTGATAGTCAGCAATGAGGTATGTAGCACTTTCTCTAGTATGAGTTCATGAACTTAACTGTCAGACCCCATACTACTTGCCACCTCCCTGCGTACAGTCAACTAGATGACCTCTCCATCTGCATTAACACAACTTCCCTATTAACCTCAGTGATGCCAGAAACTAGTTATCATCTAACTCTAAAGCTTTTACAATCTTCATATAGACTAAGCAATTTTCCCCAAGGTGAATGTTTTTGAGTCTGGAACTGTCTCGTTATCTCTTTCTACCAAGTAGTCTCAAATGTGAGCAGTCCGAGCAAAGCCAAAATCAAAAGGAAATGTTTAACAAAAACATACTTTCTACTCAGCTCCTGAAAACAAAAGACCAAGACAAGACCTGAAATTACAACTGTTAATCACTTTCATTATTTACCTATAAAATTAGTAAGTTTATTTGTTTGTTTTTTAAAAAAACTATTCTAGGGGGTTCCCTGATGGTGTAGTGGCTTGGGGCTTCGGCACTGGCGCTGTTGGTGCTGTGGCCTGGGTTCAGTTCCCGGTTGGGAGTTACCCATATACCAAAGCAAAAAAAAACAAAAAAAAAAAACTATTCTATGCTGGCAAGGCTACAGTGAAGTAGGCATTCTCATACATTGCTGGAAGGAAGGAGTATAAATTTGAGCAACCTTTCTGAACAGCAATCTGGCAATAAATAGCAAGTCTATTTCTTTATGTTCATAATTCTTTAACCCAGAATTTTTCTGGTTTCCTATCCATCCCTAAGGACACAAATTTTAAATAAAGTTTTATTTAGAAAGATGTTTATCACAATCAAAATATCCTGCAAATGGAAAACAGTTAAAATATTATGGTACATTTACAGGTCAGAATATTAAGTAGTCATTAAAAATAAAGTCTATAAATAATTTTATCATAAAAATGTTTATATGTTTACTTAAAATACAAAAATATAAAAATATGATCTAAACCATATAAAAATAGATATAGAAAAAAAGATGAAGGCATGCATACATCACTGGATAGTAGGACTGTGGATACTTTCAGCTTCATTCTTCAAACTTTTCAGCATTTTTCAATAGTTCTACGAGATTTCTAAAATCAATTTTAAGGACTACACCAGACAGATACTTATTAGGTTGTCAGCCTGGTCTCCTCTTACTGAGTAATGCCTCTCACCAACTCTCACAATTTGACACATACCTCCTTCACGCCACAACCAACTAGGCTGTTGAGGGCTATTAACCCCAAATGAGCCCTAAGTCCTTTCCTAGACATTTGAAATTGGAACTGGGAAAGAATAAATCTCCTGAAACCTGTATTTAAGTTTGCGAACTGTAGATCAGTGTCTCCCATCTACCATGTGAAAGAGACAAGCAAAGGAAGACAGTCTGAAGGGAGAAAAGGGAAGTGGACAAAATATAGCACTGAGATATAGAAAAACTACCTATTAATATGATTTTCTAGACCCAGTATCTTCTCCAGGGTTGGTTACCATCCTGTTTTAGAATTTATGAGGCACCCTGTTTCCTTATGATAAAGTCCTTTTTTAATTAAGCTAGTTTGATTTGGTTTGTGTAGCCAAATAGTAACAATTAATAATATTTGTAGTATTTGGTGGCCTGTTCATGAAGTAAGATAACTTCAATCTAATAAAGCCAGCCACTAGATTCTGACCACATCCAGGCTATTCCAAAGGCAAATCTTGGAATTAGACACAAATCTATATGCTCTAGAACTCTGGCCCCTGGGATCTTTCAAGCTAACAACGTGAATTACAATCAATCATTACGTTCACACTGTGGAGCAGATTTATTCTTTTAAGGGGAAGCATCTCTAAATTGCAAAGAACTAAGAAATAAAACATGCTATCATAAGCATAACCTAACTTTCCTTTGGAAAAGAAGCAAGTCACTAGAAGAACCATAAAGGAAAATGTTTTCTCTTCCTATACAGCAATCTTTCCTTAATGTGGATGAAGGATCCTGGGAAGAATGATTACCACAGGTATTCTCAATGAGTGACCTTCTGGTCCCTTAGAGCAAACTACCATTTACTGAGTGTCTTAAGCACTGTACTAGCCATTTTACATAATTTACTTTAATCATTAAAATAAAATATATGACTTGCTATTCCCATTTTACAGATATAAAAAGTGAGATGCTGAGATTCAGAGGTTAAACGGCTTGCTAAAAGGTAGGCAAAACAACTCCAAATCCATGCTCTCTATACTACGTTATGCAATTTCTCATAGCCACCATTTCTTCAACCCTTATCGTAAGAGACAGAATAACAGCAAAAAAAACCCCAAAACCTCAAGAGTCTAATAACAGAAATAGCAACAAAAAAGTAGACTCATAAAACAGCACATTCTTTGTATCAGTGGTTCTCAACCTTCCTAATGCCATGACACTTTAATATAGTTTCTCATGTTGTGGTGACCCCCATAAAATTATTTTCGTTGCTCCTTCAAAACTGTAATTTTGCTATTGTTACGAATCGTAATGTAAATATCTGATATGTGTTTTCCGATGGTCTTAGGCACCCCCTGTGAAAGGGTCGTTTGACCCCCAAAGGGGTCGCGACCCACAGACTGAGAACCGCTGCTGTATATTTATAGTTTATAAAGAGTTTTAAATTATATGATTGCTTTTATAATATTCAGAAAAAAAAACTGAATATAAGCTTTCATATACAATATAACCTAAATATGTGAGAAAAGACTAAAAAAGCAACCTAAATGTCCCAAAACAAGGGGCTGTTTTCAGTAAATTATAGAAGATAATTTTATCCAGGCAAAACTGGAAATAAACCAGTTTGGGGGTTGGGGGGATAAACTGGAAAACTATCTGTACCACTTACCCTAAAACACCGAGAATGCCTACAAATCACTAAGAAAAAGACTGTCGGGGAAAAAAAAAAGACTGTCAGGGGAAAATATGCCTGTAATATTTAAACACAGAAAAGGAAATATAAATGAGTCTCAACCACACACAGTTAAGAAAAATGCAAATTAAGAATGCACTGAGGTAATACTTTTCATTTCTAGATTAACAAAGATCAAGAAGTCCTGCTAATAATGTATGGGTATCTATATGGGAAAGCTATACTCATACATTGCAGTAAGTGTAAATTTATACGACCTTTATGGAAGGCAATCTGACAACAACAGATTAACAAAATTGTAAATGCATCTATACTTTGGTCCATCAATTACATCTACAACAAATTATTCTACAAATATCTCATATGAATGAAACATCTTCTGTACAAGAATAATCACTGAAATAATATTTGTAATAAACTGGAAAAAACTGGAAACAACCTAGATGTCCACCAGCAGAAGCAATGGTTAAAACAAACTTACCCATACATGGTGTATTACACATTCAAAAAAAAGAGAAATTCTTTATGTAGTGTTATGGAATAGTATCATAGAGATATTAAATGCAAGGTACAAAATAAAGTGTAGAGTAAGCTATGATTTATGTTAAAGTTGCTTGTATTACATAAACTATCTTGGAAGGATATACTGGAAACTAGTAATAAAAGTTGACTCCGGGGAGGGGAAGTGGTTAGATGGGGATAGGAGACAAGACTTTTTATTTATAGCTTTTTAAATCTTGAGCCATGTGAACATTACTAACTATTTAAAAACTTAAGTTTTTAGAAATAATGAAAAATTTAAAAAACAAAAATTATGGCATATCCATATGATAGAATCTCTTCAAGTGTAAATAGAAAAAGATCTAAGATAGGCTATTAAGTGGAGGGAGAGGAACAGAGTTTATGCAGGAGAGTCTTCATTTTGTTGAAAAATTCAAAAAAAATTTTATATACATACAAATAATGACTGCCTCTTGGTGGTGGGATTACAGGTAATTTTTTCTTCTTTACACTCTTCCACACTTTCCTAATTTTCCATAGTGAGCGTGTGTTACGTTAAAAATAAAGGGGAAAAGACCATTAAAGAACAAATAGCTAAAATCCTTGTTTAATCTGTGAATAAATCATCCTTAATCATAGCATCACTGACCCTTACCTGACCATGACTGGTTGTTGGTTCTTCCTCCAACAAAAGTTTCTCTTTCAAGCTTTTAATTGAGCTTTCTTGGAAATCCTTGGTTTTTGAGTGCCAGACAGATGCCCTAGACTCCTGCCTCTCCTCCTCTTTGTCTTCATCTCCCATATCTTCTGAGAAGCCTTCATTGTTTTCACTAGCCTGATCACCTTGGCCACATTCATTCTGGGTCAGAGAAGGAGGTCTAGGTAACACTGGTTCCCCAAATCCTGTTTTTTTAAACAGCTGCCTCTGAGCCATTTTCAGGCTCTTTTGATAAACCTCCAACTGGCAGAGAATGACCTTGGTATACTGGTTAGGGTCTACTCCAGCAGGGCAGAATGGAATACCCCAGAAGTAGTGCACAGTGCCTCCACTGTCCTGAAGACCTGTGGTATCCACTGAGGTAGGCAGACATTGCCTAGTTATGTCCCCACTACCTTGCACAGCTTCGTGAAAAGCACAACCCCTCCCAGTACTTTCCTGTGGCTTCCCACACTGTGTGTGCTCAGCCAAGTGGCCAGTACATCTGTCAAAACATTTAACATTCTCATTCTCAAACACTGGCTGGCTTGACTGGTCCCAGCTTCCTGAGCTGCCAGAGACCGGTTCCTCTTCAGTGTTTTCAGTGTGGTCCCAAGGCTCCTCTCTTTCCTCAGCCTCGTTTCCCTGACTGACATGTGAGCCTTTAAACAGTGATGGAGGTACCAGCTGCCATATGCCTGTAGGTATTTGAGAAAAAGTAGGGCTAAGGACAAACTGTTTGTTATTAAGAGGGCTTGGTAAGTCTCACTTACCAAGAATTACATAATGTGAGTTAAAAATAAAAGGCTCTTATTTGGGTTTAACCAAATGTTGGCTTTTCCTTGGAAATAAAAGTATGCTGGATTCTAGTGAGATCTCAACTACTTTCTTTAATACCACCCAAGGGAATTTGAGAATTTCTATATATTTACTCTCAGCATGACATCCCTGTAATATGATTCTACTTAATGAGTGCAAGGAGTCAGAACAGGAAAACATGCCTTCAGTGGTCCCAAAGTCTGTGGTTTTCTCTTGGTGGAACTGTGAAGATGGTCCAGTGGCCAAAGGTTGAGATCTGGGAGCAGAAGCATCAGAAGGCCGGCAACTCTGAAACAAGTGAGATCCCACACCAGACCAGGTTTATTACTAAAATAGCTATACGTGATGAGTAACAGGAAGGACAAAAAGGGGAGGCCACTGCCCCTCAGAGATTCTCCTCTTTAAAATGTAGATGTTCAATTCAAATTAATTTCACAATGTGTACTGAATGCCTACCTACTATGCCAAAGTACTGTACTAGATCACTATATTAAAACCTTTTCTAATATAGAGAAGGGGATAGCATAAATGGCTAAGGTCTGGCCATCAGCAAGTATCCTTCACATTTAAAATAATTTCAACTACACATATTCAAATCACAATTTAACATTATTTGAAAAAATGTAAAACTGCCCATTCTTTCTCTCCATAACCCACCTCTGGTTCTCATTCCCTTTCCTTTTCCCATAAAACAGGGCAGGTAAGCATCCTATCTCGCCTCTGTTGGTTTCTTGGTAATCAGTTAACTCTATTCAGAAGCTGCCAACTACTATGGCTCTCTAAGTCATGGACTGAAAATCTGCAAGGTGGAAAAAAGTCTTCAATATAGAATTAACAAAACACTTCAGGGGATTCCCTGGTGGTGTAGTGACCAGGCTTTGGTGCTCTTAACGCCATGGCCTGGGTTCGATTTCTAGCCAGGGAACTAACCCAAAAAACAAAACAAAAACCACAATTCAAAATGGGTTCACCAACAATTCAAAATGGACTTTAAAAACTACTACAAGAAATATTAGTTGAAAACCCTATAAACCACTATAGCTAATTCCTAATGCCACCATAACACTGCAGAAGTAAAAGAATATTGCTTATCAATCCTCAAAACTTTTTCAACATAACATATTTACATGTAGGCTTTCCGCAATGGCTTTCTTTAAGAGCTCCTCTTCTTCCTTCTCCTGGCTGTTCACCTCCCTAGCTTCCTGCTCACTCATTTGGAGAGCCAGTGCAAACTGTTCTTCTTCTGTCATTTCTGTAAGAGAATAGGAAAGAGAGGGGAGGGATACCACAAACATTGAATATGCATGGAGGCAAGTAACAGAATTATTAAACTTTTCAAGTGAAGACACTACAGACCATTTAATGCAATTTTATAATCTTATAAATGAGGAAAACCCCAACAGGTATGGTGTTGGCCAAGATCAACAGCTGAAGTTACAATAAGAGTCCTGGATTAAGTAAACTATGAGCTCCCATGAAGGCAGAGTTTTTGCCTGTTTTGTTCACTGTTTTTATCTCCAATACATAGAAGAATGCCTGGTACCCCGTAGATACTCAAGTATTTGGTGAATGAATAAACAGATGAACAGACTTCCATCCCAGCGCTTTTTGCTACGTATCACACTGCTCAACCCTTAATTAGAATAATTTTAGTCTTTAGAATCCTCTTATATACCCAGTAGAAAAGACCATCCCTACTGACCAGAATGTGATCTACAAACATCACTTCCCATTAAAAGCAACTGGGGTACCTTGGAGAAATGGCTGATTCCAAGTATGGAGCTAGAAATGTAGAAGATGAGCTAGAATATCTGTCATACCTGTGAGCAAAGAAATCTATCAGACACTACTAGGGTTATAGCAAAAGAATTTAAGAGCCAAATTAAAAGGGTTCTCACTGGGCAAAAATGGAACAACTGGAACATCAATAAAAATAAGAAATTCAATAAATTAAAACCCACTAAATATGTATAAATCTATGAGTTCATACTGATAAATACACAACTAATCAGTCATTGTTGAATGTTAGTGCATTGATTATTCTGAAAACTGGCAAATAAAAAGCTTTTGTCCTACTCTTCCAACACAAGTTATACTACTGGGTAACCAAAGACATAAAGAAAAATTTCTCTTTAGAGAATTAATCTAGCTAAAAAAAATGTAAAAGAAATGACAGACTATCACCATTTTGTATAATGTCTAAGAAGAGGATTTTTGAAATGTCTAACATACTACATACATATATGACCTAGCAATCCCAATTCTATCAATTTACTCTAAAGATAGACATCTAATTAAAAGAAAAGTAGGCTCTTGAGCCATTTTCCTGCTCAAGCCCACTCCTACTCTTTGGAGTATACTTTCTCTTCAATAAACTATCTCTTTGTTTCACCTCTAAAAAAAAAAAAACATAAAAAGAAAAAAGAAAAAAAGAAAAGTAAATATGCACTATATTTTTCATTGCAGCGTTGTATGAATTTGTAAAATACTGGACTCTACTTAATGACCCACATAGGACATTGCTTAAAAAAACTCTGGTATACATACATATGACTGTAAAAAAAAAGATATAGACCAGATTTCAAGACTATAGTAAGTATAAATAAATAAGTAAATAAAAAGCCAAGTACAAAAGAGTGTATATATAGTATGCTACCTTTCTGTAAGAAAGAAGAAATTTTTAAAAAATACGTATACCTGCTTATTTTTGCAAAAAAAAATGACGCAAGCAGGCTAAGTCAGAAACTAATCCAAATAGTTATCTGCAGGTAGGTGGGAACAAGGTGGGAAGGATAAGAAAGAGAGTGATACTTCTTTGACTATACCTTTTTGTATGTGTTTGAGACTTACAGAATCATGTAAATGTTACACATATCTTTTAAAAGTAAAATAAAATCAATAAGGATAAGGGATCCCTAAAACTGAATCTAAACATTAAAAAACATCCTCAACTGAATGTGAAATAGCCATAAGGAGAAAGAAAACATCAAAACTTGTGGGATGCACCTAACGCAATGTTTACAGGGAAATGTATAGCTTTACATCAAGCTAGTCCTACCCGCAGCACAAATTCATAAACTTTCTTAAAACATTACGAAAATTATGCATGGACCTTCTTTTTAGTTCATCAACTATAGTTAGTTGTTAGTGTATTTTATGTGTGGCCCAAGTCAATTCTTCTTTCGATGTGGCCTAGGGAAGTTAAAAGATTGGATACCCCTGCTTTACATGATCATATTATAAAAGTTAAAAATCAGTAATCCAAGCCTCCGACTTCAAGAAACTAGAAAATACAGAGTGAAATTAACTCCAAATAGAAAGAAGGAAATATAAAGAGCAAAATCAACAAAACAGAAGATGGCATACACTAAAGAAAAAAAATTAGAGCCAAAAACTGGCTCTATGAAAAGGTCAATAAAATTTATAAAACTCTAACTAGATTTATCCAGGAAAAAAATGAAAACACCAATTAACAATATCAGGAATAAAAAAGGAGACATATCACCACAGATTCTACAGTAATGAAAAATATAAGGGACTAACATGGACAATCTCATGTCAATAAATTTGACTACCTGAATCACGCATTTCCAACAGGGGTGATATTATCCCAAGTTACCCCAAGTGGTTGGGTTATCATCCAAGAATTGGTTCTTGGAGGTCAAAAAAATCTTACTCTCTTTATGTATAAAACAGATACATAATCAGCACATAAACCAGGATATATAGCACTACATGAGGTGGTTAGGGGAAAAAAAAGTCTAAAATGGATCCTTTGGGGAACAACAATAAAAAAAGGATTGAGAAACACTGACTTAGCTGAAACAAACAACAACAAAAAATAATCACTGAAAAACACAAATTACAGAAACTGACACAAGAAGAAACAAAATCTAAATAGCCTTATATTAATACCTATTAAACTGAATTTGTAATTGAAAATTATTACATTAAGAAAATCCTAGGGCCATCTGACATTCCTCACTGGTAAATTCGATTCAAGAATAAAGAAAAGAGTAATACAAAATTAATTCAGAAAAATAAAAGATCAATTCTCCACAAATTGATTTATAGATTCAACACAACCCTACTAAAAACCCCAATAAGCTTAATTAATGAAACATAAAAGAAAATTCAGAAATAGATTCACAAACTGATTTTCAACAAGAAAAGGACAGGCTCAACAAATAGTGCTAGAACTGGATATTGAAAAATTTAAAAATGAACCTTAAAACCCTTACCCCACACTATATACAAAAATAAACTCAAAATGGATCATAAATCTAAATGTAAAAGCTAAAACTATAAAAGTTCTAGGAAAAAAATAGGCAAAAATCTTTATAACCTTGGGATAGTCAAAGACTGCTTAGACAAGACCCAAAAAGCAAAGTAAAAAACTTTTAAAAAGGACCTAACCAAAATTTAAAACTTCTCTTTGTTAAGAAAATAAAAAGGTAAGCTACAAAACATTTAAATATAATCTGACAAAGAACTTGTATCCAGAATATATGAAGACATCCTATAATTCGGAAAGGAAAAAAACACTAATTTTTAAAATAAGGAGCAAGGGAGCTAGCTAAACAGATACTCTACAAAAGAAATTATCAGAATGACCAGTAAGTTCATGAAAAGATCATTAGTCATCAGGAAAATGCAAGTTAAAAATGAGCTACCACAGTATGCCACTAGACTAGCTAAGATGAAAAAGATCAACATTCCCAACAAAGTCACTAAATCATCAAGAAAAAGTTGATTACATCCTTTATGTTCAATTTAAGAGAACTAAAAAACCATATAATACTTAAGAAGTAAAGCTGAGTTCTTTGTAGTACTCTGCTTTTCACAACATCTTATTACTTAAAGGTTCTGGAGATAATGAGGTTTTGCTGCATTAACTGAAGTATTCTCCAGACTCTACCCTCTTGCTTGACCACAAAACAAGAACTTTAAATTCAGTAACAGTGTGACCTGTTTACTAGTACATAGGGAGGAAGCTCCAGAGCCAGACCACCCTGGGTTAAATTTTGATTTTGCCTCTTTAGTTGTGTAATCTTGAGAAGTCTACTTATCCTCTGGTACCTGGATACTGATACTGGTGTCTGGTAATTTCTCTCCCTCTCCTTTTAATCTGGATATATATGTAAAGTCAATACACTCTTCCCTCTAGGGATTCTCATGTAAATATTTTAGTTCACACATATGTAAAACAGAGGTGATAACATTTAAAGCTGTTATGAAGATTAAATAATTTAATATACGTAAAACACTCAGAATATGACTTTGGCACATTAGTGACTAATAATTAATTCTTATTAATAATAATTAAATTAAATTATTATATATTATTTTAAAATCTAAAACTTTCATTATTACCTAATTCCTTTTATGTATATTTTACTGACAGCATACAGCCCCATAAACTTGACGAAGCCACCATAGCAGGGAACTCCCTAAACCAGAGTTTTAAAAAACATTCATTTACTAGCTACTGTTTCTAATTTTCACATATCAACTATAATCCAATAAACATCGCTGTTAACTAAAACATTTTACCTACTGGAATCCTACCTGGGAGCATGCTTAAGGAAAATGTCAGCAAGTATCAAACTCATAATCTTCAACTGAACTGGCTTGATTCAGCTTATCAAATGATTCTGCTAAGCTAAACACAAGAGTAGTACACAATATATGTGAAACTGATTATGCTTCACACAAATTGTGTCAACATTTACGATAATTAACATCTCCCAACATTCAGGTTAGCCTCCTCCCACTGCGATGTGCAAACAGACTGTTAACAATCCAGGACACAAAACTAGATAAAATATTATCAAGAGAACCTATATAATTTGTGAGAATTTAAAATGGCTGAAAGAGAACATTGTATACAAAAAAAAATAAACAAGATAAATTATTTTCCTGTCCAAATCTTTTCCTAAGAACTTTCTTTTCTAAAACAGACATAGCTTTGCAATTGTGGTAAAGCTGACATACCTATATATTGCCAGGCACACTGTAAATTTGTAAGACACTTTTGAAAGAAATAAGGCACTGTGCCATAAGCCTTACAGATGAGCATTCTCAAACAAAGCAGTACCATTTCTGGGAATTTACCCTAAGCCATGAGTGAAAAGAAGAAAAGTGCTATACACAAAAAGAGGTTCACTACATGATTATCTGTAAGAGCACTGACGTAAATGCCTAAAACAAGGGAATGGTTAAGTAAACTACGGCATGTTAACTCAAGAGACAGAAGTTATCAAGTGTGGGGCGGCAACAAAATGGAGGCACGTGAGGGAGCTCTGAAAAACTCCTCTGGAGATTACAACTATTAAAACACCTATTACCCCAAACAAGGACCCTCTACACAACGCACAATCACAGCTAAGAAACCCACGCGTTGCACTAAGGTACCTGCAGGCTGGCATAGGATTAAACAAAGGAGAAATAAAAGGGAAGAGCAGAGACAGGGCTGTGGCAGGAGTCCCAACTTGGAATTCTACTGCTGGGGGAGGGAGGACGAAGAAGGCCGTGGGAGAGCTCTTCGGGCTTCACGGCAGAGGTGTGAGATACCACAACTACCTCACTTTGGCAGACCGGTCAGCAAAACGCAGCAGGGGGACTTCACTCCAGTTCCCAGAGGCGGGGAGCAACTGGGCCGTGAGGAGCTGCAGCGCAAATGCTCAGGATGGGAAGGAGAAGGAGAGAGGGTTGCATGCCATATTTCTCAGCCCATAACCAGGGCGATCTAAAAGACTAGCAAACAGAAGTGACCCCAAAGCTCACAGCAGAATCCGTGCAAGGGGCAAACTGAGAACAGAAAGGCACAATCATGCCCAAACTCCCCGCACAACCCCCAGAGCCACAGGAAGAGATGGGGACAGATGACCCATCAGAATCAGAACTCAAAGCAACGATTATAAAAATGCTTAAGGAACTGAATGATAGTTTCAACAGAGTGATAGCAAGCATCAAAGAAGACTTACAAACCATTATAAAGGACCAGAGAAAGATAATGACTACATTAACTGAAATGAAGAACAGAATAAAAGTCACTAAACTAGATAAAACAGAAGCACAAAGCAGTGATTTGCAGGAAAAGCCAGCAGAAAACACCCAGCCAAATCAATTATAAAATTATTTCCAAAAAAGGGAGGCTGGATTGAGATTCCTCTGGGACCATAGCAAACGTAATATCAGAATAACAGGTATGTCAGAAGGGAGAGAGAAAAGAAAGGATTCAGAAAATTATCTGAAGAAATAATGACTGAAAAATTTCCTAACCTGACGAAAGAAATAAGACATACGAATCCAAGATGCACAAGGAATTCCAAACAAGATAATCCCAAACAGGAATACACCAAGACACATCATAATTAAAATGGCAAAAGTTAAAGAAAAAGAGAAAATTCTAAAAACAGCAAGAGAAATGCAAATAGTAACTTACAAAGGGACATCAATTCGATTCTCAGCTGATTTTTCACCAGAAACGTTACAAGCCAGAAGGGATTGGCAGAAAATATTCAATGTGATGAAAGCCAAGGATCTACTAAGAATAAGGTAACCACCAAAACTAGCATTCAAAATTGAAGGACAGATAAAGAGCTTCTCAGATAAGAAAAAGCTCAAGAAATTTATCACCACCAAACCAGTACTACAAAGAATATTAGAGAGACTTCTTTAAGATGAGGGGGGGGGGGTGAATAAAATAAGGGAAAGGGATGGAGAAGTTTAGTTTGATTGTTAACATAAAATTGAAAGCAACAAAAAACAGAACTCATGGACACAGTCAATAATTTAGTAGTTACCTGAGGGTAAGGGGGGAGGTGGGTAGTGGGAGAAGGGACAGGGACACAAATACATGGTAAGGGAAAGAGAATTGACTCTGAGTGATGAACACGTACAACACACAGAAGTTGTAATGTAGAATTGTACACCTGGGAGCTATGTAATATTTACTAATCAATGTCACCCCAACAAATTTTTTTTAAAAGCTGTTTTATTTGCAACTATGTGTATGGAAATTTCAGAATCAAAACAAAATACAGAAGTAAATTATCTACCACAAAAAAACAAAAAAGAATTTATCCAAGTGCTAATCATAAAATCATATAAAAATGATAAAATGTGTAAAAATGAGGACTTTTCACCAACTTCTGGTTTTATAATACATGTAAGGAGCTTGGAGTCACCACTCTGTCCTAACAATAAATACAAAGCTGAACAGACTGAGAAGTCAACAACTCTTCTTGGATCCCTGAGAGAGGACACAGGACAAATGCTGCTCCTAAGATGGACAGATAGGGGAATACAGTCACGGCTTACCAGACAGAGCAAAGATTCAATACTGGAAACTGCCACAGAAACCAGTGCCAGGGTAGAAAAACCTAATTGAAAAACTGCTCAGTGTGAACAATTCTAAGAGTTGAAACCTCCAGGGGAACTCACTCATAAGGGGCCCCCCACACTTTTGTGAGTTTTTCTTCCAAACAGGTTCTCACAATAAATATGTAGAAAAATTCCTCTTGAGCATCCCACAGGGAGAGGGGAAAAGGAACTATTTTGAAATATGCCAGAGTACTCTGTTCTTTTTAACAAGGCCTGCCCTAGGAGAAACCACAGCTTAAACTGGTTAGAGTCTAACTGACCTGGAAAAAGGGAAATACCAAACTCCAACTTATTCTAGCCATCCTGTCCCACCCAAGGGGGGAAGGAAAAAAACTGAGAAACACTTGGGAAGGTCACAGTCCAGAGGCAAAGGCTCACTGAAAGACTGAGACCTAATCATAGAATTATCAAATGCTTCACCTATCCCTATTACTAAAAGGCCTATTTACAGTAGTTTCTTTTACCCAGTACGTCATGTCCAGCTATCAAGAAAAAGCCACAAGACATACTAAAAGGCAAAAAAACATAGTAAGCACCAGAACAAGACATGGCAAAAATTACCAAACTGGGAATTTTAAACAACTATGGCAAGGGTAGGACATTTACTGAGTGGTTTGTACAGTGCTGCCAATGTAAGCACACGGTGGCAAGTTTGTGAACTTAATTGTCAGATTTTGGGAATGATGACAGCTCTAATGGCCATTCCAAAAAAAGGAGTTCCAAAATTGCTTTGAAGGGTGGACTAGGCGCTGGCAATAGTGCATAGCTTCCCAAGGGGAGTACTTCAAAGGTGACTGTAGTGATATTCAGCAATGAGGTATGTAGCACTTTTTCTAGGATGAGTTCGAGAAATTGTTTGTCTGACCTCGTATGGATGAAGGAGAGAGCATGCAAGGACAGATGGGGTGTAAACAGAGATGAAAATCCTAAGAAAGAACCAAAAAGAAATGCTAGAGAGATCATAAACACTGTAAAAGAAATGAAGAATGTCTTTGGTTAGCAGACTGAACCCAACTGAGGAAATAATCTGAGGATGAGTATATAGTTAATAGAAACCTCCAAAACTAAACAAAAAGAACAAAGACTAAAAAGAATAAAACAGATTATCTAAGAACTGTGGAATAACTACAAAAGGAGTAACAAACACGGAATAGAATTATTAGGAGAAGAGAGAAAAAAGGAAAACAAGTATATGAAAAAGTGACTCAGAATTTCCCCAAATTAATGTCAAACCATAGATCCAGGAAGCTCAGAGAACACAAAACAGGAAAAATTAAAAAAACAAAACAAAACAAAAAAAACCCTACACCTAGACATATCATTTTCAAACTACAGAAACTCTAACATAAAGAAATATTTCTGAAAGAAGCCATAGAAAGAAACATCTTAACTATAGAGAAACAAAGAATTACATCTGACTTCACAGAAACCATGCAAGCAAGAAGAGAGTGGGGAGAATTATTTATGAAGTGTTCATTTAGTTAGTTCTTCTTTGATTGAGTTCCTCAGACAGAGCAGACTTTATCCAAGAAATCCAAGGCTGATTTATCATATGAAAATCAATTAATACAACAAATCAAGAGAATAAAAGACAAAACCCACATGATCATCTCAACAGACATATAAAAAAGCATTTGACAAAATTCAGGGGTGTCTCGCCTTTTAGTTTCCCTGGGCCACACTGGAAGAACTGTCTTGGCCCACACATAAAATACTTTTAACACTAACAATAGCCAATGACCTAAAAAAAGGGCCATGCATAATTTCTGTAATGTTTTAGGAAAGTTTATGAATTTGTGTTGGGCTGGATTCAAAGATGTCCTAGGCCACATGTGGCCCATGGGCTGCAGGTTGGACAAGCCTATGTACATAAAATGTTCATAATAATTTGAATTATAATAGCAAAAGAGTAAAAAACAACCCACATGTACATCTAATGATAAATTCAAAAATGTAGTACCACCACATTAATGGGTTAATATCTGGCAATACAGGAATGTAGTACTGATACATGCCAAAACATGGATAAACCTAAAAATACTAAGCTAAGTGAAAAAAACAAAACAAAACAAAACAAAATTATGAGATTCCATTTACATGAAATGTCCGTAACAGACAAATCTATGAAGACAGAAAACAGATTTAGTAGTTGCTTAGGGTTGGGTGGAATGAGGGCTTTGGGTAACTATTAAGTATACAAGGTTTCTTTTGGGGGTGATGAAAATGTTCTAGAATTAGACTGTGGTGATGGGTGCACAACACTGTTAACATACCAAAAACCACTGTATACTTTAAATAATGAATATGTTATATGATGAATTACATGGTATGTGAATTATATCTAAATAAAGCTATTACCATAAAATGGAGAAGTAAAGATTTTCTAAGACAAAA
This sequence comes from Lyroderma lyra, assembly GCA_004026885.1. Lineage (NCBI taxonomy): Eukaryota > Metazoa > Chordata > Mammalia > Chiroptera > Megadermatidae > Lyroderma > Lyroderma lyra. The sequence continues at coordinate 15,182 of PVJL010009056.1, read as the reverse complement.
ATAGAAAATTAACTAGCAACTTGTCTACATTATAAGAAGTGGTAAAGAAAACTCTTCAAGCAGAAAAATTAGGATAATGGACAAAAAATGAGATCTAGGCAAAGAAATAGCCCTTGAGATAGCAAAAAGTATGCAATTCTTTATTTTTTATCTCCACTGCTCTAAAAGACAATTAACTACCTAAAGCAAGAGTATCACTGTATTATGTTTATAACATATGCAAAAGTAAAATACATGGCAAAAATAACACAAAGGGGAGAGAAAGAAATTGGGAGTTACAGTCTTTACACCACACATGAAGCAATTAACAGTATTTGAAGGTGGCTGTGATGAATTAAATATGTGTATTGTAAACTCTAGTGCAACCACTAAACTTTTAAAAGAAATGTAAATAGTAAAAGTGAAATGGAATCATAAAATAATACTTAACAAATACAAAAAAGGACAGAAAAAGAAAAGGAACAAATCAATAACTTTCAAAAGGATAATTTTAATACCATCACATCAATAATTACATTAAGTGTAAATGTAAAAGACCTATGTCAGACTAGATAAAAAAGATAAAAAGAACTGCCATTCTGGATAAAATAGCATGACACAATTAAATAAAAAGTAAAACCCAATTTGATGATAAAGATCCAGATTTACCAACCAGACAACTATCAACAGTCTACCAATGGTGGCAAAAAATTAACTATCAATTGATAAAGATTATCACGTCTCAAAAACTAATTATTATCAATAATAATTCTCCTCTAAAAGTAACATAAGTATATTTAACAGATTTAACCATAGTGACAGCCACCTCCAGAGGTAATTCTGTGATTTAACAACGAGCTACTTTTTATTAATTTTACAAAGCTGAGAATTATACCTTAAATCACCAAAACTCAAATTTACAGTAAAAAAAAAAGCTTTGTTTTATCTTCAGTCAACTGTTGTAATAATTTCAACTTATCATATGTACTTTTTGAAAAGTTCACTGAAATGTCTGAACATTTCACATTACTTTAAAATGCAAAAAAATACATTAATTATTAGACCCTATGCCCCAATCTGGCCAGCTTGCTGAAATACAGGGAGCTTGTGCAGTGACCCATCCCCTCCACCACTGCCTACTTGACACTGCAAGCAGTGAGAAGTGGGCCACTGCTTGCAGAATGCGCACCACCTCTGCACCCTGACTGCTACAACCCTAGGGGTTGAGGGCAGGCACTGCTCTTAGTGCATAAATTCACAAAAAGTAATGACTAACAACAGAAAGTGTTACTGAACTGTGAGAAAAAACCGCTTTGCACAGGAAGCTTTGGGAGATATTGTTCACTATAGTCTTCTTGAAGTCGGGACAAAACTGAACAAACTAGAAGGTAAATTTGGTGCTTTGGAAACTGAAACCTGCTAGTGAACTCTATTCTCTATTAGGAGAAGTAACTAAAATTAATGAAGCTTTTGCATAAAATTCATGACTTGTCAACAAATCTTATTATGAAATGGCTAGCTGGTCAAGATGACACTGAGTAACACTTGAGTTAGATGAACTACTGAGCAAAGAAGCATGTGAAAAATACATAAAATCTACTGAAGAGTGAAAATGGAACCCGCACCCCTAAATAAAGTAGTATGAAACAACTTTAAATAAATAAATGCATATCTTTACAGCTGAGTAAACAAGTTGGAAGGATTTTTGAGATATTGTAATTCATAATTATAGATACTATAAATTTAGTCTTTGTCTCCTGCTACAGAGCACCTAAGTGAAAAGAGCAATAAAGGTGTATTTTGTTATTCATAACAAGCCCCTCTCTACCACTCCTGAGTTTATGTTAATGAGCTTACTTTTGGAAAGTCCCAAAGGAGAGAGGCTGGTTGCCAGGGGAACCAACAACTGTCATTAGAGGTTTGGCACAGGGGAGGGGGCTGACTGGAGGTTGAATTAACCACCAATGGGAAAAGATAATCCTTAACTACAGAGTTTGGAAAGCTTCCAGGCTGGTGAACATGTAGAGGTACTAAGAGGATAGATAGCACACCTGGAGAGGGCATGAAAGCTCTGCAAGATTACCCCCGTATCTTGCCCTACGCATCTCCTCTTCCATGTAGCTGTTCCTGAGTCCTACCTAGCCAGTCAGTCAGGAGCACAAATAACAACTGGACTTGCAATTGGTATGTGCAACAGAGGTAGTCCTGTGAGACGGAGCCCTTAACCTGGGGGATCTGAATTGAGTAAAATTATAGGACACCCAATCTGTGTCTACTGGAGTTGCAGAATTGCTTGGTGTGGGGACAAAAAACGCTACACATCTGATGACAGAGTGAAGTATGTGTGTTTACTCCCAATACTAAGTGACTTTCTAAGTGAATCAAATTATCTGCACTTCATTGACAAGGCAACAAGAGGTGGACTGAAGAGTGACTTGCCTGAGAAACACACAGTAAGAACGGAAGCAAGGATTCAAATCCAAATGTGCCTAGCTCTAAAGGTCCCATTTTTAATTTTCACACTCTGCCTCTATTAAGTCAATTGTATCAGCGATAGGCAATTGTGACTCCTAAAAACTTTAATGGAATCTAGAATAAACAGAAAGTGCATACATCTTTATTCAGAGAAATCTCTAATGAAGAAACTGGCGTCAATTCTATGATTGCTGCAATTTCTACACCATTCTCAACACAAAAATAAAAACATACGTGCAATTTTTCTTTTGGCCAAACACTTTGCTCTATTCGACTGTTTTGTGTTCGTTTTCTGCAATCCATTCTCCTCCTTTGGTTCCTGTTGCAAAACAAGAAATATGATCAGGATAGATACCATTACAAGTATTACTCTTTCAATCTCCTCTCCAGCTAAGAGGCCGCTAAACTTCTGAAGAATCAGTAGTAGTTGTAAATGTTGACAGAAAACATCATTAAAAGATTCTTTACAGTATCAAAAAAATGTAAATGTGGAACAAATAAATACCATAAAAATAAAAATTAGTAACATATTCACATTATTATCTATCATACATATGCTCATGTAAAAACTGGTCATTCTGAAAAATAGCAGTAAGCATGTACCCAAGTGCAGAAAAGGCTTGATTCAAGGTTTAAAAAAAAAAATCAGTGTTTTAATACAGTGCATATTTACTTAACAAAGCAACAGAACAACAGGGAAAGTATGCAACATATTTGTCAGATAAGGGCTAATTTTCCTTATACTATAGTCATGCATCACATAAAGACATTTTGGTCAATAACAGACTGCACATAGAACAGTGGTACCATAAAATTAGAGCTGCAAAATTCCTATCACTGAGTGACATCGTAGCCATGTAACTTATTACATGTTTGTGGTGATGATGTAAACAAATCTACTGTGCTGCTAGTCATACAAGAACATAGTACATACAATGTGTATTGTACATAATACTTGATAACAATAATAAATTACTATTTTATGGGTTTATGTACTTACTATACTTTCATTGTTATTTTAGAGTGTACTCTATTTATAAAAATAAAGTTTGCTATAAAATAGTAGGTGTGTTACACCAGCAGCAGCCTCATATATCTAGTGTTTACCACATCTCTTGATTGCATCATTTTCTCCTATGCTTTACTAATCTTGTGTTGGTTTTTTCAGTAACATGCTATATAGGTTTGTAGCCTAGGAGCAAAAAGGCTATACCACATAGCAGACTATACCACCCAGGTTTGTATAAGTACACTCTATGATGTGCACACAACAACGAAATATCCTAACAACACATTTCTCAGAATGTATCTGTTAAGTGGCGCATGACTATATATAGAATTCTTATAAATAAAAGACCAGTATTTAATCACTTCCTATAGGAAGGACATGATAAGACAATTCATAGAAAAACATACACAAAGGGCTCATAAAGCTATGGACAGATGCTCAACTTCACTTTGGAAATGCAAATCAAAACAATTACAAGGTTGGAAATTAATTTCAAGAACTCATCCTAGAAAAAATGCTATACCTCATTGCTGAATATCACTATGGTCACCTTCAAACTACTCCCCTTGGGAAGCTATGTACCAATGCCAGCACCTAGTCCACCCTTCAAAGCAATTTCAGAATATTTTTTCTGGAATGACCATGAGAGCCGTCGTCATCCCCAAAATCTGACAATTAAGTTTGCAAACTTGCCACCATGAGCTTATGTTGGTGGCACTGTACAAACAACTTGGCAATTGCTTTGAAGGATGGACTAGGCGCTGGTATCGGTGCATAGCTTCCCAAGGGCAGTACTTTGAAGGTGACTATAGTGATATTCAGCAGTGAGGTATATAGCACTTTTTCTAGGATGAATATGTGAAATTAACTGTCTGATCTCATATAGTTACTATTTCTTTTTACCTACACTAGTTGTAAAAATGAAAATGTTTTATAAAACACTGTGAGGAAATAAGTACTCTCATACCACTGATGGGATAAAATGGATGCAATAAAACAGTTTTACTCAACCTTCCTAATGCCACGACCCTTTAATACAGTTCCTCATGTTGTGGTGACCCCCATAATATTATTTTCGTTGCCACTTCATAACTGTAATTTTGTTAGTTATGAATCGTAATGTAAATATCTGATATGTGTTTTCAGATGGTCTTAGGCGACCCCTGTGAAAGGGTCGTTCGACCCCCAAAGGGGTCGTGACCCACAGGTTGAGAACCGCTGCTCTAAAACCATATATAGACTCTTTGTACAGCAACATACTTCTAGGAATTTATTCTACATTTATGCTCTCACATTAGCTTAAAGACTTGTATACAATAATATTCGGAGTAGAATATTTTGTCATTGTAAAAGACTACACAACCTCAATCAATGTTACTCAAAGTACAGTCTACAGACAGATGACAACTAGGACACTGCTTGTTGCTGGTCTAAAATAAAATAAGCAGAGAAATTGAGAATATGCACTTAGAAACTTTAAAAGCAATCTGACATTGCTACAACATTCATGCACATGATAAGAGGACTTCCATGGTGAAAGCTGCAGACTAGTCATTTGCAAAAGGACCACACCGTAATATGTGATATTTTAAGCTTATTTATTAAAATCTAAAGTATATAAATACTTGAGAAAATAGACATTTATAACTTATTAACTATAATTTTAATTTCTAATCAAGTCTATTTGTTAAATTATACTTCAAAACTATTAAACAAGAAAAGCTCATTTATTTTTAATCCTAATTTACCAATTTCTAAACAGCTTCACTTGACTTTTGTTATCAAGAAAACTTTTCTGAATGTAGCAGTAGCAGTAAATTAAACAATGATCCAAGTGATTGTGAAAAAATAACGGGCAAAAGTTTCATTCTAATTTTAATTTTGAACCCACAATTGATGAAGTATACAACTGGAGTATCTTATTTCTAAATATGTAATGACTAACACAACTCTCAAAACTTAAACATTTATATACAGGGTCCGGCAGAAGCAGCACCTGGACCTGAGTTACAATTATATTACAAAATCATAACCATACATGCTTATAATTTTGTAATAAAAGATTTGGTATAGATTAGCAGCTGATAAAAAGGGGGTATTATTTGTGCCGGACCTGAATAAAACAAAAGAATAAGCTCAAATCAAAAGAATTCTATAAGTGTTGAATTAATAAGTTAACACAGATGCTTAATGTTTCATATATAACTATTAGTGCTTTGTAGATTTCTTATAAATACTGGGTTTGCTAAGACCAAAAAATATACATATATAGAACTATCAAGAAATTAGTAAAAGACAGCAAAGCAGTCTACTTGGAAATGGTGGGTCAATCTGGTAAAGGTAGCTCAAGTACCATATTCCAATGACAACATAGCTATATTCAGGAAGAAGACCATGATATGGAAGACCAATTAATAAAACAAATAAAGCTAGCAATGTAGTTTTCATTGCAACTTCACAAATACACAAATATTGGCAACACAGCAATTATTTCAGGAAATGATTGAGGAGTTTGATGGTAAAAAAATTCTTTCAGCTTCATTTTTGACAAATATTAAGTTCTGAATTGTTTAGAACCAACCATACAGGATTAAACTTTTAAATTTTATGTAGCCAGCAGTCACAACAGGAAAATTTCCTACATTACGGAACTTGGGCCAAAAATGTTAACCAACTCAATGCACTGTTTCCATTACTGAAAAAAAATACCAGCTAAATACTGTGCATAGTAGCAATTGTAAGTTACATAAAACTTAAGGCTAATACATTCAAGAATATTCCCTTTATTGTGTAATATGTAAATGGATCACAAACAATTGTTATTACTGGCTGAGATAGGATATGAGATATTATTAAAGGGAAAAGTTCTGTGGAGAATTCTGAACTACAAAATGAATGCTTAGTGTTTGTGCAACTTTTTAAGATGTCAAGTGGAAAGCAAGGCTGGCTTATTTGTTTGATACCTTCAGTATTTTCAATGAACTTAATCGGGGAACTCTTCCAAGCAAGGAAGAATTCAATGGTAGATAAGATCAAAGGATAGAAATAAAAGATTACTAAAAGAATATTCTAAAGATTGTGCTATATTGTATAATTTTATAACAAATAGCAATGAAGTAGGTGGTAATCTTGATTATTACACATCCACAAAAAGTTATCATCTAAGAAAGGGACATTCAATTCTTTGGTTTCTCTGGCCACACTGGAAGGAGGATTGTCTTGGGCCACACTAACACTAATGATAGATGATAAGCTCAAAAAAATAGTTCTTTGCATAATATTCATAATGTTTTAAGAACGTTTACGAATTTGTGTTGGAAAAAAAGAAAAAGAAAAAAGAATTTGTGTTGGGCCGCAGTCATCCCAGGCTGCATGCAGCCCGCAGGCCATAAGTTGGACAAGCCTGCTCTAAGGCCTTACACATTTGATAGAACCTTTTGAATTTTGTGACTTCAAAAAAGATTAACCTATAGTAAATTAATGGATCTTACTTCCATTTCTTTCAAAAAATAACTGAAATGTAACTATAACTTTACATATAGGAAAAATTGCTAGAATTGGGTACCAAGAAAGATCAAAATTGGCTGCTCCCGCCTCTTCCTTTCCGCCGCCGGAGTTAGAGGCGCTCTCGCGAGACCTCGGCCTCTTCCTGGGCCGGCGCTCACCAAGGACAAGGTCATGTTCAGCTCGAGCGCGAAGATCGTGAAGCCCAATGGCGAGAAGCTGGACGAGTTCGAGTCTGGCATCTCCCAGGCGCTCCTGGAGCTGGAGATGAACTCGGACCTCAAGGCCCAGCTGCGGGAGCTGAACATCACGGCCGCCAAGGAAATTGAAGTTGGTGGCGGACGGAAAGCCATCATCATCTTCGTTCCTGTTCCTCAACTGAAATCGTTCCAGAAGATCCAAGTCCAGCTCGTGCGCGAACTGGAGAAGAAGTTCAGTGGGAAGCATGTCGTCTTCATCACCCAGAGGAGAATCCTGCCTAAGCCAACCCGGAAAAGCCAGACGAAAAACAAGCAGAAGCGCCCCAGGAGCCGCACGCTGACCGCCGTGCACGACGCCATCCTGGAGGACCTGGTCTTCCCCAGCGAGATCGTGGGCAAGAGGATCCGCGTCAAGCTGGACGGCAGCCGCCTCATCAAGGTCCACCTGGACAAGGCCCAGCAGAACAACGTGGAGCACAAGGTGGAAACGTTTTTGGGTGTCTACAAGAAGCTCACAGGCAAGGACGTGAACTTTGAATTCCCAGAGTTTCAGTTGTGAACAGACGTGACCCAATAAGTGTCCCTCGCAAAAAAAAAAAAAAAGATCAAAATTGATTTTGAAACATAGGATTCCACCTCATTTTGAATAAAAATTAAAAATACCACAATCCTACTGAAAGTGCTTAAAAATTCTTCCTCCCATTCCTTAATGTAAGACTGATTTCTTTACTTCAAATTTTATTTTTTTTAAACAAAAGCTTTTGACATAAAATATCCTGTAATTGGGAGTTCCCTGGTGGTGTACTGGCTAAGGCTTGAGCGCTGTCAATGCTGCGGCCTGGGTTTGATTCCCAGCCAGGGAACTACCCACATAAAAACTAGAATAGTAAATTAAGCAAAAAGAAAGCTCATTTGTCCAAATAAGAATTTCAAATATTGATATATACAGTGTTTGTTGAAAAGATGTATATAGATGTTTAATATGGGGGGTTCACTAAACTATGTTTAGGTGCAATGTAGAAAAGCAAAAATTGGGGAGTTCCCTGGTAGTGTAGTGGCTAGGCTTCGGCGCTGTCAATGCTGCGGCATGGGTTCGATTCCCAGCCAGGGAACTACCCACATAAAAAAAAGAAAAAAAAAAAGAAAAAAGAAAAGCAAAAATTTATGAGTATAATAGCCATTCTCCATATTAAATTGCTTAATAAACACAATTCTAAGACACTATACCATTTTTCTTTTTCCCTATGCTATATTCTTCTTCTTTTCTTTTTTTTTTAGATTCAGTAATTTATTCTTTTCATGCGCTTTCTGCCCCAAGTATTACAGCAGTTGACTCCACCGCACTCCTTGGAATTCCCGAGCATCCCTACTGGTGGCCAGGTCAACATTACTTACGCCAGAGCTGTAGCTTCTGATGCCTGAAGCTTCAGCCACAACAAAGAAGTATCCTGTGATAAACATCGTGATGCCACCAACTCCACCTTCCTCATGATGGCACTGCACCTGATCCACCCTTTTTTATTGCTTATTGTCAAATTTATTGGGGTGACATTAATCAGTAAAAATTAAATAGATTCCATGTGTACAATTCTACATTACATTATCTATGTGTTGTATTATGTGTATATCACCTATGATCCACCCTTTTTGTACAGCTCCCAAGAGCCTCATCAGAGAGACCCTGGAGGCTGTAAGCCTGGTCAGGGGCTCCAAACTCCTCTGAGCAGTCAAACTTCTTTCCAACAAAGAACTTGTGACAGTCTTTCCCCCTGGGGACTGAGGAGCTGAGGCTTCTGGGCCATCAAATTCCAATACTGAGGCTTTCCTGGAAACACCACTAGTCCAAGATAACCAGGACAGAGCTCCGGGAACCACTCCAGCCCCAGGAAGCCAGGAAGCGTTTTCCTGTCAGCAACATCCATCTGATGGCTTAAAGGGGCTTTCAGGAGCGTCAAGCTGGGTTGAATGTAAGGACTGCTGGAACCCAGGGAGTGAGGCTTGGGGCCAACAGCCAGATGTGAGTTGCAGAAAAGTTTGTTTCTCTCCATCAATGCCCTTCCATCAAGGATTTTATTACGATTGCATGCTTCTGCTTTCTCTTCTTGCAGACATTTGATAGCCTGAAGAGGCAAAACTTTGACTATGTGACTGTGATACAGGAAAAATTTCATTTCAAGTTGTCTCCTTTGGCGTGAACAGATGTAAACTGTTCACAAGATTTATTCTCTGTGGCTGAATCAACAGCACTGAAGTTCTTGGAGTCATTGCTCATAGAAGTGCAATCCCACAATTCTGTCACAGATATACTTTTCTCTGCATGTTCTTTGCTCCCACATACCTCTACTCCAAAGATAGGCCCTTTTCCTTGGTTCTTCTTGACTTCAATTTTACTTAATGGGCTAACTTTAAAACCTAAAATTTGTGATTCCCTGTTCTTTTCCTGATTCTCAGAGTCTCTAACATCAGTAGAGACTTCTGGGAGGTAATCCTGGCCTTGGAATCTCTCTCATCACTTAAACACGACATTCTCATTCTTTTATCCCCATAACTGAGACTGAGAGAACTATGATAATCACCAATAGGCATATCTAGTAATTTTACTAGAAGCTTCTCTCTTGAGAGATCAATTTTCTCCAATTTTAAATGAGCAGAAGTGGTTGTATATCATTAGGTAAAACTGGAGAATATTCTCTATCTTGGTAGGACAAAGACAGTTCCATTGGGCCAAAAGGTAAAGATGCTTTGGTTTCTGAAGGATTACTTCTACTTTCCCCTGATTTAGGCAACTGTTTGGCAAGTTCTCTTTTAGGAGTAGTGTTCTCTGATGCATAAAACTGAGCTTTAGTTTCTCCCTGGGAAGTAATCTTTGGTTCAGGATTTTTTAACATTTTAAGGGAGAGCTGCATTTGATTTTTGATGTCTTTATCTGCCTTTGTATTACTTGCTCTTTCCAAACCAAGAGCTGGTAGTGACAAAGACTGTCCATCCTGGTTTGTCCCTTATCAACTCAGTATTTCTTTTCTCACTCTTTGCCCCCCAACTCTCTCTCTCTCTCCTTACCTTTAATTAAGTCTCTGATTGGACTTTTCATTTTCTTAGCACATAAGAGTGTAGCTTGCTTGGACTGACAAATATTTTGACCAGCAGGTACAGTTGGTCCTATCATCTTCTAATATGGCAAGCAGGATTAATCGCTTAAATGGTTTCTTACAATAAATCTGGGTGGAATATCACTCTCCTATTACAGAGCTTCTCTACAAGGAGACTAATTTTGCAGTTGTTGCTCCTGGAACTCCATGCTTCACGATAGTCGTTTCCAAGTTTGGCAAAATGAAATCAGATTTTAATGTCAGCCTCACAAAATATAAAAGTCTAGGAAGCCCCTGAAACAAGCCCCTCAGAGCAGCCCATAAGCAACTTCCCCACTTTTGTTCTGATTATATTTATTGAAATGAAATTTTGTCTGTTGTACCTAATAATGAAAAACGTTGGCTCATATTTTGTTTCTTTAAATTTCATTTTTCTATTAATCCACTTTTGTTGTATTTTTTAAAGTATCAGTCTATGACAGGAAATTTTTAAAAGAAGCTGGTCTTATACCACAGATCATATGAAGAGTATCAACTTAAATTATCATGAATAAAGACATGCTACATAAATTATGATCCAATCAGAATACCATGATTCTATCTAAAAAAATGAATTTCATTTATAAATACTCATATAAAAACATTTCCAAGATAAGTAATTAAAGCAAATCAAGATGCAAAATAGTAAAACTAAACATGGTTCTATTCTCTCTATAAAACCTACAATTCAGATAAATAAAAAAAATTCAGATAAATAAAGCAAATAAAACTACATATAACCCACATTTTCAGCATACCTTTGAATTTCAAATTACTTGTAAGCAGGAAATAAACACCAGTTTTCAACAAACAAAATTACCTTCAGAAAGAAAAAGTCCCATACTAAAAATTCAAACATTTAATACGAACAGGAAATATCCATTAAACTTATGTCATTCCCAAGGAGGCAACATTCATAGAGGAAGAAGGAAAAAAGGAGAAGTAGGCGAAAGGAGAAGTGGCACCCTGTGGCCACCAGATAGTGAAGGAAAAGAAAAACCAGGTAAATTAAGAATTCTATAGAAACAAAGAACCAAACAGACCAACCCTATCCTACCTCAAAATTTAGTAAGAGGCACTGAAGAAAGTCCAAAAAAATTTCAACACCAACAACAACAAAAAAAGAAATATAAAAAGAAAAAAAAATGATCTGAGAGAAAGTAACTGAATACAGGCAAAGATGATCCAATAAAACTACGGCAAAAACAAACCTAAAAACTGTAATCAAACAAAACTTTACAAGAAAAAAAAAAGACGTGAACTAAATATTGAAGTACTTACCATTTACCTCTGAAAATGGACCTTGAATAATCAATTTCCATACATACACTGGAAAACCTATTGTACCCTAAATGTAAAGAAAAATTCTTAAAGCATATAGACCAATAAAAAGGTCTAGTCACTTACAAAGAAAATACATTAGACTTTTCCAATGCAACAACATAAAAAGTGAAAAAAAAAAAACAAGGCGGCAATATTTTAAAGAAATACAAGGGGAAAATTTTAAACCAAGGATTTTGAACCTTATTAGGTAGTCTTTCAGATATTAAGATTTCAGGGGAAACCTGTTGGTGATGGTCCAGCTGTGCCGCGCCAGGGTGAACGGGAGGAGGAACAGATACTCACTTTGGATCATTTCTGAAGCTGAATTCAGAAAAATCTTAAGTGTATAGTAGGAAGACAAGATGGCAACTGGAGAGGAGGTCCCTAAAGCCTCTCCCAGAAAACACAACTGAACGGCCGTCCAGGAGCCAAGAAAGAGGACCCTGCGTGACAAAAACGGCTGTTGAGAAATCCACAAATTGCAAATAAACACCTGAAGGTTGGAGAGAAGGGGGCGAGTCGGGGAGAGGGAAGGGAGCAGAGCCAGACCACAACAGGACACGATCCCTGCTGACTATTCAGAGCGGCGGCACAGTTTGGGGGAGGGGAGAGAGCGGGGAGCTGGGAACGGAATTTGGGAACCAGCCTCTGGAACTTTTGAGTGGTAGAAGGGCTGAGCAAGGACTCTGAACTGTAAAGATGACACCCCAGCTCTAAGCCCCCTGGAGACCTACATGGGGCTGCAGTTCCTGTTCCCAGCCCACTGCAAAGGCGACCCTGCTGTCTCAGGCCAGGCCCACAGCTTTGGACTTATGGAGCGTGCACTTCCTCCTGCACCCCAGGGTTCTGAAAGCAGTGTGAGCCCGTAGACAGCCAGGTGCTGAATCAGGGCTGGGAAGAAAGACTGATTTGATAGCATTCACCCCAGCCAGCAGAAACAAGCCTTGAAACAGCTTCCCCAGCAAAGGGCAGAAGGCAGAGCCACCTTTGGAACGCCTTTTGTTGGCCTCTCCCCAGGATATATGCGCATAGCCTCCAAACGCAGTAGGAGATCAGAAACAAGAAACAAACAGCCCCCTCTCCCCCAAAACTTGACCCCCAATGCAACCTAGTGTCTGCCCTACAGCAAGACACCACAAAAGCAATAATCTGGGCGCTGAACATAAAGCCCTCATATCAAAGAGGAAGAACCCAGAAGACAGGATGAATTCCTTAAAATCTAAAACTCCTCAGAAAGAACATGAAATTTACCCAGAAGACAGCTTGTTACAACTGGAAGGGTCTCATTTAAGTGACGGAGAATTTAAAGCAGCCATTCTAAAGGCTGTAAGAGAAATGAAAACCTATTGGCAGAACAACATAGCTGAGATAAATAACATAAAAAAGGATATAAACGACATAAAAAGGGAACTCTGTGAACAAAAAGAACAATTTAACAAAGAAATTCAAAACATAAGAAAGATTGAGATGGAAATACGAGAAACAAATAATACCATAAAAGAAGTGAGAAATGAAATAACTGCCATAGGAAACAGGATCAACCAGATGGAGGAAAGAATTAGTGATATTGAAGATCAGAACATGGAAACAGCTCAGAAAGAGGAAGAGAGGGAATACGGAACCAAAAGGATTGAAAGAACTCTGCAAGAACTATCTGACTCCATGAGACAAAACAACATCAGGATAATAGGAATAGAAGAGGGGGCAGAGCAATCTACAGAGAGCATACTCAAACAAATAGTAGATGAGAACTTTTCAAACCTATGGAAAGATATGGAACCCCAAGTTCAAGAAGAAAACAGGTCCCCCAGATACCTGGACCCCAACAGATCTTCTCCAAGACATATTGTACTAAAGATGTCCAAAACTAGAGACAAAGAGACAATTCTCAAGGCAGCCAGGGAAAAAAGAACTATAACCTTTAGAGGAAAACCCATCAGGCTGGCATCAGATTTCTCAGCAGAAACTCTGCAAGCCAGGAGAGAGTGGAATCCAATATTCAAAAATTTAAAAGAGAGAAACTTCCAGCCAAGAATAAATTATCCAGCAAAATTATCTTTCAGATATGAAGGTAGAATAAAGACCTTCTCAGACAAACAGAAGCTGAGGGAATTTGCCAGCATGAGGCCAGCACTCCAAGAAATACTAAAGGAGGCTCTTCAGCCTGAAACAAAACATCAGGAAAAATGGAACAAAGTTGGGGCAACAAGAAAGAAACAAAAACAAACAAACAAACAAACAAAAACAAACAAAGAAAGAAGTAATGGCCACAGGAAATCCTCACGTATTGATGATCACTCTAAATGTTAATGGACTGAACTCACCAATAAAAAGACACAGAGTAGCAGACTGGATTAAAAAACAGAATGCATCCATATGCTGTCTCCAAGAAATACACCTCAGCTATAAGGACAAACACAGACTCAGAGTGAAAGGATGGGAAACAATACTTCAAGCAAATGGTCACCAGAGAAAAGCAGGAGTGGCCATACTGATATTTAATGAAATAAACTTCAAGTTAAAAAAGATACTAAAAGACAAAAATGGTCATTACATAATGATAAAAGGCACAATGTAACAACAAGAAGAGTTGACACTAATCCACATATATGCTCCCAACCAGGACGCACCAAAATATACAAAGAAACTAGTAACAGACTTGAAAGGAGAAACCGATGAATACGCAATCATAGTGGGAGACTTAGACACCCCGCTAACAGCCATGGACAGATCATCCAAACAGAAAATAATAAATAAGGAAATAACAGCTCTAAACGACACAATACAGCAATTGGACATAATAGACATTTACAGGACACTTCATCAAGCAAAAAGAGACTACACCTTCTTTTCTAGTGTACATGGAACATTCTCAAGAATAGACCATATGCTGGGATACAAAAGTAGCCTCAGCAAACTCAAGAAGATCAAAATCATACCAAGTGTATTCTCACCACAAAGCTTTGAAATTGGAGATCAACTGTAAAAGGAAAGCGGAAAAAAACACATATACATGGAGATTAAACAACAGCTTATTAAAAAAGGACTGGATAAAGCAACAAATAAAAGATGAGATTAAAAAATATATGGAAACTAATGACAATGAAAATACAACATATCAGAATTATTGGGACACAGCAAAAGCGGTAATAAGAGGGAAATTTATATCATTACAGGCCTATCTTAAGAAACAAGAAAAATCACAAGCAAACATCTTAGCATCGCATCTTGAAGAACTAGAAAAAGAAGAGCAGACAAAACCCAAAGTCAGCAGAAGGAAAGAAATAATAAAAATTAAAACAGAGCTAAACCAATTAGAGAACAGAAAGACAATAGAAAAAATAAATATTACGAAGAGCTGGTTCTTTGAGAAAGTCAACAAAATTGACAAACCCCTGGCGAGACTAATCAAAGGATGAAAGGAAAGGACACAAATATCCAAAATTAGAAATGAAAGGGGAGAAATTACCACTGATACCACAGAAATACAAAGGATTATAAGAAAATATTATGAAGGACTTTATGCCACAAAATTTAACAACCTAGAAGAAATGGACAAGTTTC